>MU914177.1:601-14413 GCA_036418165.1 Cooperia oncophora | reverse complement strand
ATGGACCCTTTTTTTTCAAGAGTTTTTCAAGCATGTCAAAAGAGCAACTTCGGACGATATTGTTCTTCAACTACAAATTGGGTCAATCCGCAGTCGAGACAGCTCGAAAATTAACCAGGTGTGGGGGCCCAATAGTGTTGGAGAAAGCACCGTGCGACAATGGTTCGACAAATTTCGTTCTGGAGATTTCAGCCTTGAAGATGAACCTCGTAGCGGTCGACCTAAAGCAATACCTGACGAAGATTTGAAGGCATTTGTGGAGGGTGACCCATCCCAAACAGTTCGAGAGATTGCAGAAAAGCTAGGCGTTGGCAAATCCACTGTTGCGGATGGTCTGAAACGCATTGGGAAGGTGAAAAAACTCGACAAGTGGGTGCCCCACAATTTGAGTGACCGGCAGAAATTGGCACGTCTCGAGGTTTCTTCTTCACTGCTTTTGCGCAACAGAAACGACCCGTTTTGGACCGAATTGTCACGTGTGATGAAAAGGAGATCATGTATGATAACAGGAGACGTTTCGGACAGTGGTTGGATGCCGGCGGACCCCTGAGGCAATTTCCAAAGCCGAATCCTCACGACAAAAAGGTTATGGTCACAGTGTGGTGGTCATCGGCTGGTGTGATCCACTATAACTTTTTGTCACCAGGCCAAACCATCACAGCAGAGTCCTACTGTGAAGAAATCGACGAAATGTACCGAAAATTGCGTCAGCTGCAGCCAGCACTTGTCAACAGAAAGGGTCCGATTCTTTTGCATGACAACGCCCGCCCACACGTTTCACAAATCACTATCCATAAATTGAACGAATTGGGGGCTTGATTCATTTTCAGAACTCCCTTGCTGGAAAATACTTCATCAATCAGGACCAGGTAGATTCTCGACCACCCAGTTTTTTCCTTTGATGGGATTTCTCGACTGGTGTCACATTGGCAAAAGTGTGCTGATTCGAACGGTGCTTATTTCGATTAATCCGATGAGTATTAAGAAAGTTATGATCGTTTAAAGTGAAACACTCAAAACGCTGAGAACTTTCCGGACAACCTAATATTGAGTAAGCAATACAGCATTAGAAGCGACTGCTATATTAATTCTCATATAGGCCCAAATCGATCACCGTAGCGGGTGTATTCGCTTTGGAGCGGCCGACGCTACTCTAGCAGGAGGAGTTGACCTAGAAGAAGCGAATGGATTCACGGGTCAGTAGTTCTGTTTCATTCTTTCTAAATTAACTGACGCAGATAATAACCGAGAGTAGTATGGTGTTCATTTCAGGTGACGATACTCAGTTGGGCGTTGAAGGAATACGTACTCATCTTGAGGTTATGTATAACAAGTTACGATCTACTGTAGAGCTCTTAGATGGCGACAAGCGTACTGAAGCTCTCATAGCTAGGGTGAGTCGAGTCTCCATTTTTGGTTCGCTTGAGTATTCTCGGACTGTAGTAGGAGAGTGGTCGTATAAGGGGTGAAATTTTATGTCTTTGTCGTTTAGGTCAAACACCACGCAATCAATTACGAGCGAACGAAAAATAGCAAGCAAGAGACAGATCGCATACTGGAACGTCGTCGAAAGATCGAGTATTATAAGGTTAGAGGCAATTTTTTTTTGTTCACTACGTAATGTATCGTTTGATGCTCTGATCCTTTTTAATTGATTTCTTTATAATTAATCCCATGTATGATCTGAGCACTTAACAATACGCTATGCTTATTGGCCACATCGGATGTCGTGAAGTGTACCTCTCAAAGAATCAATGTGCACTTTAGAGAAAAATCTTACCTTAAAAGGGATTACCAGCTGCTCACTAGCAAGCTGTTTGATTCAATTCTTGATTCTGGATTGTGAAAGCCTCGATTGGGGATAGAATGTCCCGAACAATGGAACTGTGTGCATTTCCAGCAAAAAGTCTGCTACCGTAGTGTGTCCTTTTGTCGAGTATTTTACAATCGATTTATATATTCATTTATGACGGCCTCAGAGCGGTAACGGCTTGTACTCGACAAATTCAAGCCCATGCAACTGATTGGCTACGGAAGCGTTTTTCGTATTAAAACGTGTAGCACCGCTGGTCGTTGGTGTTTTCAGTTGAATGGGTGGACTAGGGGTCTTGTCGGGTGTGAGCTGTTTGAGCATAGTTCTTCAAGGAAGTAATTATACAAAAGGATAAGGATAAAGTCTTTGCCGTTAATCTCTTTTTTCGTGATGCGGCATGCATTCTACTTCCATTCAGATCGTAGTGGCTTATAGAATGCGATGTGGCCTATTTTATACTATAAATCTGGTACCAATTTACAGTTCCCGGAAGGAATAAGGCCTGGTTGGCCTGGGCGAGCGTCGACCCGGGACTTGAACCTAGGACTCGAAGCGCGCCACTTGTCACTACACCTCCCGCCCCAAGTACATACGATTAAAACCGCTCCATTGCAATGAAATGGTGTGGCTTACCATTCGCTTTTCACGGATTTCCTCAGCAAGTAGAGAAGAATAATTCTGATTTCTTTACTTTCGATTATTTAGTTTGGAAGGTCCATTCGACTAACCATTTTGTCAAGGTTTTGCTTGGGTTTCATTTGAAGTGGCTCATTTTTTTTGTTGTAGGAGACATCAGAGCGAGTCAAAGCAGAACGTTCACAGCAAGCTGCAGCTGAACTGGCGAAACGCGAGGAAGCCAAACGTGCAGAAGAAATGAAGCGCTTGGAGCAAGAGAACATCGAAAGCGAAAAGAGAAGACGACAAGCAGAGCAGGTTAGAGCTGAAACTTCAACCCCTTCTTCAAGTTTGGAAGCATTAAACTTCTCATGTGTGGTTTTTAGGAAGAAGTGCAAAGGAAAATCAAACAAGATCAACTACGTAGAATGCAGAATACTGCGATTTATCAAGCCATTATCAGGGAGAAAGGAGAACAGGTGTTTAAGGACATGGATCCTGAAGCTGTGCTTAGGGAACAGGTTGGAGGTTTTGTCTCGACAGTTGCTCTTTCCAGTTTTTTTTTTTTCCTTGTGAAACATTATTTTTGTTCTTGTGAAACATAGTATTTGTTCAAGCGTCAACGACTGGATAAAGAACGAATGGAAACGCAACGTCGTCTTCAACAGCAAGACAAAACTTTCGATCATCATGTAAGAGCAGTGCATCTTGAGGAAATGTTAGAAAGGTGTGGTCCTTGTTCAACTATTATCCCTGTTAATATTCTTGATTTCTCGGTTTTATCAATGCCTAACCTGCTGTAACCATAGTTCTGAAGTTGCACATTGTTCCAGGAAAGCTGTGATGATGAAGCGTTTACAAGAAGCTCCAAAGTTGCACGAGAAGTATGAACAAAAAAGGATTCAGAAAGCAATGTAAGTATAATTTTGATTCCTAAATTTGCAACAACGTTTTCGCTCCCTAGTAGTGTTCCATTTCAGAGATGATCATAACCATGCAGTTTGCACATGGGAGCGCTTGGAAGAAATACGAGAAGACGCAATGGATTGGATTTCCCAGGTTAAATCTTCAAATGCCGAAGATTTTGCCAAGAAGGTGAGTTTTTCGGCTGTCGTTGTGTAGTAATGCAGTCTTGAGGACGGTCCGGAGAAGGGGGGAGGAGATAGGAACATTTTGCCGTTTCGTTGCTTCACTAGTTCCAGTTTGCAATAGTCACTCTGGTTAAACGCGTGAACCCTTGTAGCTAGAGGCGACGATGGCTAGAGGCGAAGTTGCAGAAGTGCAAAATTACACCCCCCCCAACCCATGGCCGAACTGTGCCCTGTCTTATTAGCAATCAAAAATTTGTCCATATTATGTACAAATTTAAAGACTGCGGACTGGACTAGCAAACTGAATGCTGTTCGAGCTGCTCGTCTTCAAGAAAGGTCCGAGAATCGCAAGAAGGAAAGACGCGAGAAATGGATACGAGTAAGTTTTCTTCATTACCTGGTTTTTAATTAGACTTCATTTTTTAGTTTTGTAAACCTCTGCTTTTTATTCCAGAATAAACTGGAAGAGGAGCGTCGTCGCCGCGAAGAAGAGGAACGACAACGTCAACAACTGATAGATGAACAACGAAGAGCAGCGAGGGAACCACGGGTAAGCGATCAATTTCAGATGATCCTCTGATCTTAACATCTCGCCTTATCCAGGGTCCTAATCGTCGCGAAATGGATATGGATTCTAAAGCTATGGCAGATTCGGATTGGCGAGGAGGAGGAGGTCGAGAACGACCAATGATGGCTAATCGCCCGATACCGAGTCGCGATCGGGACCGCGATTTTGGAGATCGGCCTCCTATGCGAGAACGAGAGGTAATATATTTTTCAAGGGGCCGCAATTCAATGAAGCTAATGAATGATTTACTCTTATTTGTTCGAGGCACATTCCACGATCAGATGAGTTGAATAACTCCTCTCTATAAGTGAGGTCAGGTCTCCCTCGGCTGGATATCTCCGGAATTTCGTACCGATATCAATCCTGAAGCTTGAAGGCGGTGGGCACTATGGCTGGGGCGGGCGATTACAGCGTCATTGGTGGAAAGGCTATCAGGACGGGGGGGGGGGTCGGCCTCACTCCACTGAGCCCTTCCACCAGTGGCGTTGGCAAAACCGCCCGTCTTCAGCCATCTGCCCACTGTCCCTTGAAACTGCGCTAGGACATAGTTCAAGCTCACCTATCACTGTGCATGCACTATAGTCTCTTGTCTTGGTCATGGCTGCAGTTTCCTTGATGGTTATCTCATTCGTGCTCCGCTCAACTTTAAACAGCTCAGTTTATCTCAAAAAAATGGGTTTATTTAAGACGTTTTCTATTTTTTTCCTTTCTTTTCCTTGGGTACACAATCTGCACCGAACTTTCCTTTTCAAACCCACCTGCTCTCTAGTGAAATGCGCCTATAAAATGCAATCAGATCCTCATAAGGAAAGAGTTTGACATCTGGGACAAAATTCTTCAGAATATCATTTCCCAAGCTGATAGGGACGATGCCTGGAGAAGCGGTATGGGAAATGTCGCACCGCCACCCTCAGGATTCCGTGAGCGTGAACGACCTACACGTGAGTTTCATCCGTCGATTCGTTTCGTTGCCTGCATTCTCTTTTACTTTTTAGCACCTCCACCAGCGAGCATCGCGGACAAAGATGTCTCATGGCGAAGTGGCATGGGAAGTGCGCCACCTCCTGCACCACACCCGTCTGGTCTGTTTCAGTTCTTAATACAGTAACAGCATGTATACTAGGGGAACACTAATTTTGAATTTACACGTAAGTGAAGCTTACTTTTTAGATGGTCCAATGCGAAGGGCTCCACCAGTTAGTACTGCTCCATCAGAAGGAATGTGGACTCGAGGAAATGTTGTCAAGAAAGATCCATTGCCTCCCAGTGGTATAGTTAGCCCATTGAAGAGCTGTTCCCACTCGTTAAAGAAGTGTATACTTTCAGTAGCGCCTCCTAACAAACCTGCTGAAGGAGGGAAGTTTATACCATCCAGGCTTAGAAATCAAGCGCAACAAGGTATGTTTTTTTCACTGTTTCAGTTGTTGGTATGTTTTCAATTGAATTTAAGGAGGAATACCACCTCGAGACATGGGTCCGAATCGTCCAGAGCCTAGGCGAAATCAACCCCGAGGAACTGGTGCTGAAAGTGACACGAATTGGCGGAGGAAGTGATAGCGGTTTTGTTTTGTTATGTTACTTCACTCGCACTTCATCGATATATGTCTACTCTTTATACGACTTTCATGGAATGTTAAGTTTGTTGTTTGCCTCTACTACACACATATTATTTTTCTAATGGTTCTTATAGCCGGTAGCATTCACGCGTGGTGTCAAAGTTCTATCTGTTTAGGTGTGCCGCGTTTTATGACAAACTGTTGATGATTCACAATTTCTTTATTATATTCACTCTGTGACACTAAACATTTGAATTTAATGTTATTATTTTCATCACAAAGGATTGAAATATTGCAATATGTTGTTCACGACCTTAACGCTTGTGGGTAGCTCCACGCTGAAAAGCAGTTTGTTAAAGAATCCATTGCAGTGTCTTAATCTAGCGCCATTACACCTCTTATTTCAGTAATGGGTTTTACTATTTATTTAGTTTGGTTTCAGAAATGGTGACTGTAAAGGGAACTTTTACATGAGCTGTTACCATTTTACTTGGGACATTCAAAGTACTCTCGGTATCGGGGTAATTTAGTAGTGGCGCAGTAATTTAAAGACACTGATAGATATTCCAAAGGACAATTACAGGACTTGGCAAAAAGCCAAGAGAGCTGCGCGCGACACGCGCCGCGCGGAACGGCTGTTAGCACAAAGGGGGTCTGCGCCGCAAGCTTGCATTTGGGCGGAGCATGGACGAATTAGACTTTCCCACGGTTCCTGTACTCTAACCCCGTGCAGTTTCGGGCGGGGAACCACGACACATCGACAGCTGGGGGCTGATAGTCACATACACCCTCAATGTGTGTGAGCGTACCATGTGTCTTCAAATCATTTCTATAGGTAACCACACTTATTGAGAGTAGAAGTGCGAAATTCCATTTAGTTATCATCAATGCTATTACATTTATCCTTGGTGGAAGAAGACCAGAATGGCTGATGCAACAATGTTGAGGAAATGATTACTGGTTAAAAAAATAAGAAAAATGAAGAGGAAATTGAGAAAATGAAAAGGAGTCGAGAAGATGAAAATGTGATTTCTCCTAGTTCCTAGAAAAAAGATCGTCGTAGAAAGCGTTTTTCTGACGATGGAGAGCTAAAGGCGGCAATTAACGCACGTTTTGGGGACAAGGAGAAAAATGATTTTGGAGGGTACTGAAAAGTTAGTTTCCCGAGCAAACAAGTGTATTGAGGTTATGGGGAACTACACTGGAGAAATAAATTTTATTCAGACTTTCCTGCCTTTTCCTTCACACCTATACTGAAAAAAATATTGAAAACCTCTCTAAACCCCTTTCGGAACTAACTACACGACATATCCCAAGTTTTGAGACTGGCAGAAACTTTAGGGGAAAATGGCTAGTGCGGTACGACTCATGGTCAGCGTGAAAACAAATGCAGGGCGTGGGGTCAGTAGTTCCATCGATTTGTGGAAAACTAGGGTTAATGCGCTGAAGACAATTCGTTTGGTGATGAAGCGCCGCGCAAGATAAAATTTTTTTTTCCGCTCCCGTCCTCTATGAGGCACTGGCAGCTCACTTTTCACTAGTTGTTGTGATCTTTGAATTTTCATAACTTTCCCAATGCCGTACTGGATGTGCTTACAGACAAGCATTCATACACCGATTCTCTAAGCCCCGCCCATCAAGCCGCGCCCACTGCGGAGGAGTTTTGTAAACTTTTGCGAAGTTTTAGTTTTTTTTAATTATTATTTGTCCACCTTTCTTAGCTATACCAAGAAGCTCCGCCCACTCTAAGGGAATCTGTCCGCTTTGTGAAAGCTCCGACAACCTTCGTAGAGCTAATTCGACGGTATATGGTCACGCTCTTCGCTCGGAATAAACTAGAGGAGGTAGTGGCGCTAAATCGACGTCTATGGAAATCGCTTGAAACAGGACGCCAAATAATCTGTAACCTGTAACCCGCCAAATAATCTGTAATCTGTAACCAGTAGAGTGCTGGTAGAGAGTATGGTGCGATAGTATGTTAGCGACTACCTGCCACCCTCTTATCGCGCCATACTCTCCACTTCCGGACGCTGGTGGACGCAGTTATACACTAGATCTAAACCTGTACTTCCCTAGCCCTCGCGATGGTGGTGAATGCTGGTAGACGCCAGCGGACGCTGTTGGCGTTTTTGGACGCTGGCAGACACTAGATCGGTATCTATTCCTGGTCGCTGACGCTGCCGGACGCTCGGAACGATGGCGGCCGCTGGTAGACGCTAGTGGACGCTGCAGCAATGTATGAATGAAGCCTTAGCTATATGGATATGATACTTTTAAAAAATGACGCGTATGTGGCGATAGGTGTACACCCACCGCCTTCTTCAACAACTTCGCTTTGCGTCGCTCCGTCTCCTTAAGAATTTTGTCTGCTTGCCTTTTCATCCTTGCGGCTCGCTGACGGCGCACTTTTAGACCTTTTTTCTGCTTTTTCGTCAATTTCGGTGCTCGCTTCGGTATTATTTTGGGCGGAGGCTTTTTGATGATCCTAAAAAACTTCATATTTCCACACGCTTTCCTTTCCAAGTTGTTTTACTATGATAATTAGTTTGATGCCGCAGATCGTGGTCAGAAAGTTATCACAATGTGCTGATACGAGCAAAATTCCTGGCACTATTTACCATCTACTGCCCCAATCTTCCAAAAACAGGCCAGTTTTTGACCGACTTTTCTGCGTTGGCAGAATTGGCTGAAAATTTGTTTACTGGGGTAGTTTGACCTCCTGAATACGAATATCACATTTGCTTGGCCCGAAACCTCCTAGCGCCCGCGCTACAGCCGTTGGCGCCAAAATACCCCAAATCACGGGCGCCTGTGGCGCGGGCGCCAGAAAGTTTCGGGCTAAGTGAATGTGATATTCGTATTCAGGGGGTCAAACTACCCCAGGAGACAACATTTGAGCCAAATCTGTCCACGGAGAAAAAAGTCGGTCAAAAACTGGCTCAATTCTGGATGGTTGGGGCAGTAAAGGGTAAATAATGCCAAATTCTTATAGGCAAGTGGCACGATAAATTCCCAAGACGTGAAGAATTAATACGTTTCGGAGGACAGAACTCGGCACTCTTGAGCAAGCGCTGCCTGGTGCCTCTTTCAAGGAAGGTACCTTCATAGCGCCCTATCAAGCTGCACATAACGACCCAGAAGCTCTCCGCCCCGCTCGTCCACTAACGTCCGATCGATGCTGATGTTCTTATCGGTTTATTTGCAATTACACTATGAGAGATTGTTAAGAAGCGGCTGAGGTGCTGCATGGATACATGAGTACACTCTAGTTCGTTGCGGACGGCTGGGCGTGTCAGCCTATGAGTGTGTCACCCTCCTCAACGGCGACGCACGTAACGGCAAAAATCGCACTTCGGCATCCGGCTCTCTTGTGAGCGCTGGTCGTGGCCGGTTTGGACTAGCCATCGTGGTAACTATCATCACCCAGGATAACATCTTAGGTGCTACATACCACTGCGCATGGCATATTCCCACACTATACTCACGAAAGCATGAGCTTGTATAATATAGTTGAGAGTGGCGTTCCAGGCTCCACCAAAATTTCGTTGAACTATAGGTAAAGTCCTGTAAGGAGGCAACACAACGCCTTCTCATCATTTAAGACACCTCGCCCATCAAGTGGGGACGTTTCCTCTAAAGTCTACCTGCTTCCTTAACTTAAAGCAATCTGCTCTCGAAACGGTTTCTTCAATATCTGCAGAGAGCAGTAATTCAAGCAATTTGG
Source organism: Cooperia oncophora (assembly GCA_036418165.1). Lineage (NCBI taxonomy): Eukaryota > Metazoa > Nematoda > Chromadorea > Rhabditida > Trichostrongylidae > Cooperia > Cooperia oncophora. Next base: position 5,046 of record MU914177.1, on the reverse strand, counting down.
CACGTTCATTTTGCAGGTCCTGCAGTTAACAAGCCACATTAGAGTGTGACATTTTGTCGTGATATATACAGTGCGCCTTCAGCAATGCGGAGCATAGGGCACCTTTTATAAGCAACGCTTTCTTGACAAACGTATCTCTATCTGGAAATACGCGTACGGCAGGAGGTGTGTACTCTTTATTTATGCCTTTAACTTCCAGCGGGATGGTTCAGATAATTCCCTGGTTGACTCAGTAGAGCCGTTCTGGTGAAGCATTTTGGCCAGCTTTCGAATTTGACCCCATCAAGTTGGTTGAGTATGGCGAGACTTTCTACATTCCTTACAGTGATCGACATCTGGAAAGTGATCGCACACACACTGGAGATCAAAAGGGTTCACTTCGCTCTTGAATGGGTGATTTTGCTAATTAAGTGTACATTATAATAGCCAACATTGTGCAAGTCATTCAAAGCATTTCGAATTGAAACATCTAATTGCTTCCTCTAAAATTCGTCAGGTGCGCGCCTGATTTTCGATTGTGCAAAATACGAGCGCTTTCATTCGATTGTGCAAAATACGAGCGCTTTCATACTTCGTGGTTGTGCGATCGTATGAGCGCGCGCTTCGTCTTCAGGGTAATCGTGCCGGGACCGCGCGCCGACCGGCGCGGATCGCTACCCAAGGTGAAACGATTTCTGACCTGTCAACAATCGTCTATGCCTTCGCATCAGGAGCACGCTTCCGTGCTTATGTTGAAAATGAGCGTCGTCATTTGCGTACAAGGACAAAGTGTGTAGAAAACGAATAAATACGGAAGGATAAGAAGAATCACTATTGTACTTGCAGCCTTGAACAACTGGTGCGAGAGATGAACGAGTTTGGCGACCACTAAGAAGGCAAGACAAATGCTGTTCTCCACTGATTACCAGACTGCTAAAGCAAAGTGATCAGTAATTTGTGTTTCCTTGGCACCTACCTTGGTTTTAACCTAATAGTCATGTGCTCGCGCTTATGCGATTGCCCCGCAGCGAGAGATCGAGACTATATGGGCACTCTATGCACGACAGTGTCGTACTGTATAAGCTGAGTTATATGGATATATGTGAGTGAGATACGTTGACAAGGACTTCGCCGGCTATATGGCTATAATCGTGGAATGTGGCACTGAGATGCCGACAAGTTATCGGCCACCATAAGAGCCAAAAATACTCTAGAGTCACGTGAACGAGAGCTTTTCTGGGGTTTGTAGACCGTAGATCACCGTCGCTTTCACTATTTTTCTGACCTATATAGGCTTTCTATACGCATGTTATAGACAAGTACCTAATATCCGTGCCTTATGCGCTTTAACTGGACAGGGCTGGGGGAGGAGGAACCTGCCACCTGCACGCGAATTTCGGGCATAGCGATTATTGGTACATGATCGCCGGGTTGTACATGGTAAGCGTGTTTTCTTGATAACTTATAAGACACGTGCAATACGAAATCAGAAGAAAAGAAGTATCGCGCGCTAGAGGTCGCTCCCTCGAAAGCAGAGAGATGGTGCGGAACAAAAGAATGACGTTGCTGTCATAAGTGTTACCCCGCCGGAGAGACCGTACTAGAGTATTATCTGATAATCTACCATACTAGTGTCGAGCCACGATGATCACATAACAGTATGACGCAAGGATTATCTATTAACCATGTTCGTGGCACTTTGTTCGTACTCAAGTAGCCTCACCATACAGACCTTTCAAAGTTCAAAGGAGATACCTAAGATAGAGTAGTGATTAGAGATTGCTGATATGAGTCTGACAAGAGGACACGAGGATCTCGAGAGGCCGTCAGTCATATGTTATCAATCTTATTACTGTGCTGCAAGTTTTGGCTGCGTTTCTTCTATTATTGTCTGCTTGACGAGCGGGCCCGATGCACTGACTGCGAGTTCTACCAGTTATTCTCGCTGACCAGCGCAGAGGGTGACTGTATTTTCTCAGAGACGATACATCACGCGTCGAGATCGTGTGTCGTGTGAGAGGGCCGGGGGATGCACCTCACCGTCTTCACCGCAGTGTTCAGTGAACAAGGTACAGAGACAACAGAAATCTGATGGCCCGATCGAGAGAGGGGAGGAGAGGAGAGAGTGAGAGTAGGGAGAGGGCTGAGAGCGCGATATTTTAAGCTACACCTCCCTTGAGGCGCCGATCGTGCCTCTCACGATCCCGTTCACATTCGTCTCGTAACAGCTCGTACCAATATCTCTTTCTTTGGTCCGACGATCGCTCTGTAGGTGGGCGCTGGTGTTGTGCTAAGGAGACGGTACTTCCTGAGAGTCGGATCTGAGCTTACGCAGCACTTAATCTCATAATTAAGTATATACGTGAGTCATTAGGAAGACGGGCTAGTTTGGAGACGGCTACAGACCGTCTTTGTCCGTATGAGCCAGCACTACGATCTGGACGCGATAGTTTGTATTCTTTTCCTAGTCGGCTCACGCTGAAACGCGAAACGGTGACGCTGTCGCAAAGTATGAACGCAGCCTTACGTATAGAACATGCCACGAGTCAAGACTCCCCACCAACGGGAGGCGGGCGCGATTCTACCGCGAGCTACTCACAACATCACAACATTGTAGCAGTTTGAACGCTCGAGACAGTTAGTCAAAATGGGGGGGGATGATCTCATGTCTGGATGCTGCCATTTTCGTCCTTTGAACATGCCTTCGCAGGAATACATGTAGCCTGTCATAGCACGGAATGCAGTTGACGACGGACCCCATAACGTGTACTTACTTCTCCGGTGCGATAATTGTGTATGCTGAATTCAGCGGTGAAGGATATCCAGCGTAGCAGCCCGCAAGAAGAGGCAGGACCCCTCTTACGGTCAATAGAAATAGAAATGCCGAGTCGATGGAAGCAGTAAATGCAGTGTGAGGGTGAAAGAGATCATCCGGACCACAGTAACGAAGGTATGACGACGACAGTGGTTGGCAATGCTAAATGCTAGGTAATGAACGACGAGAAGTCAAGAATTCCAGTCATTGCCCACCTCTACTTTGAGATTCTTGGTTCCGATGCCTTCTACACCAAGCGAGATCCTTGCTAAATTCCATACTGCTTCAAGCGGTGGAATAACGTTACTCTCCATAGCTTTCGTTGAAGCTGAATACGCTCTATTTGAAATGACGAAAAATGCTGTTGTATTCGTGGAAGAGAGACAAGGAGGGTGGTATTCCTGAAAAGAAAGCGACGAGGTCGCAAAGGGTGTGGAGCGTTAGTTCGCAGGCGCGGCGAATGCGAGGAGAGGGCGCGGCGTCTCCTTCCTCCCTCCTTCTTTTCCTTCCTTCCTTCTCTGATCCCTCCTCCTTTACCTTCTCCCTTCAACTACTGGACTGGTAGATGCCTCGTGAAAATAACCCTGGACCCTCGCAGCGAGAGCACGTCTGGTTGACAACAGCCCCGTAACCCTCTCGACTGCACTCTGATTTGCTACTCTCTCTGCGTTTGTTCTAGTTCAGTAGATCTCTTTGTGCCTGTGTTTGCGTAGTCAGCTAGCGGCACTATTCCAACTATTACTACCCCCTGAAAACAGGCCGGATTCTGATCGACCTTTTTCTATGGGGGCAGATTTGGCTAAAGATGGGGTTTTTAATTCGACTTTCTGTACACGAATATCACATCCACTTGGCTTGAAACTGCCTGGCACCCGACCAAAACCCTAAACCACCAAATTCGCTGAAAACTTGTCCCCAGTGGTAGTTTTCTCCTGTACACGAATATCGCATCCCTAAATCTCGCCCTGAAACCGCCTGGGACCCGCGCTACAGACGCCGGCGCCAAACACCCTAGTCACCAAATCCGCTGAAAACTTATTTGACATCTTGATTACAAATATCACATTCATTTTTGGCGCTGGCGCTGATGGAAGACACTACGATCATCTGCGCTCTGCTAAGGCTGAGCCTGGCCTACAGGAAATCACTTCTCCAAGCTCAGCCTTGGAAGAGCGCTAAATGGCGCTGGCTTCAAAAAATGAATGTCTGATGAAGAGGGGTGTGGCGCCAAATCAGCGCATAATGGCGCCAAGGCTGCAAACTAATGCGGTATTCGTGATCAGGACATCAAGTAACCCTACTATGCAAATTTACATCGAATTTGGTGAGAAAGGTGGCGGCGCCAAACTGGCGCCAATTCGGCGCCAGCGCTCAAAACGAGTGCTATATTCGTGACCAGGACACCGAATTACCTTTGTGAGGCAAAGTTTCAGCAAAAATTTTTTTGACTTTTTGGTTAGTAATAGTTAACTACTGCCCAATTTTTCTAGGAAGCAACCTGCTAGTGTGCGCGACTGGGAAGTAACGCTCCACACCCAGTTGCAACATCGTCGTAAAGACACCTCGACTGAGAATGGTAGAGGTGCTCGTTGTACAGTCCTAAGAAGTTTTGCACTCTTTACAGCTCATAAGCACATAACGACTGATAGTG
>MU914175.1:25206-39349 GCA_036418165.1 Cooperia oncophora | reverse complement strand
CATTGAACAGAGGTATCACTACCATTCCTGAAGAGTATGAACCAATTTTGGGCTGTTTTGAGAGAGAGGGCATCTTCTCCGTACACTTCGCGAATTTCCCGAGCAGCATCAGCAGCTCTGATACCTCTGTTGAATGCGAAAAGGAGGAGATGTCTGAAGTGCTGATGCTTATCGACCTGACATTCCATATAAACAAGGCATAAAACGGACTTTCAAAATAAAACTGCAATGCAGTGTTATAGAGCACGAAATTGGCTATCAGAACATATAGAACATATTAACGATACATTCAAATGTTAGCATAAATTTCGTGGACAACGAGAACGCTAGTTTCTTATCGACTTCGCGTTCCGTAATGATAACCTGAATTTAACAGAAGGCAAACACCTCTGGGGAACAGATTTCTATAGCAGTGTTATAGAGCACGAAATTTGCTATCAGAACATGCAAAACATATCAGCGAAACATTCAAATATTAGCATAAAATTTCAGGTGGAACAGACGTGAGCTGCCCAATATCGGCGAGGTGAAGGTTGGTAACTTCAAAATTCTTGAAATTCGTTCCAAAGCGTCCTAGTGAGATTCCCTTGCTGGAACTTCTAGCACGATCTTTTCCAAATGTTTGGAGCAGCTTTAAGCGATTTTAGCACTTCGACTATACGTAAATAGAGGCAGTTGTCGAAGGTGCTAATTTTCGCCGACTTCGCTTTCAACTTCAACGACTAAAAAATCCACAAAAATTATTCCCTCAACCAAAGCCGTTTTGATATTCTAAAACTACGTGAAGTTTCCTATCAGATGATATCAAGCTTGCTAGCAAAACATTTCATCTTTGGAACGAAATTCGGATTTAGAAAAAGAACGAAAAGTATTATGTGCCACCCAAAATTAGAATGCAGTGCCGCATGCCCACAAAGGAGATTCGATACAACGGCAGAGACCTTTATCCTTGATTCCTTAATCCTTAGTCTCCATTGGGGCTTGAAAAGAAATTCCTGCACACCTTGACCAAATTCGGACACTTTCCATTCATTAAAGTAGGCAACCAGAATCTAACAGGGGGGGCAAAGAAAAAAGATTTCGACCGAGTCACATATCAGCAAAGTTTTCGCAGCCCAGACAGAGAAGTGGATACGAGTACCAGGGCGAAATACCCAAGATGTTCCTCGATAAGCAGGAGCTGGCTCTCAACTCATCACTATAATGTACCACAAAATATGCTTCAATAGTGTGGAGTCGATCCATGCAGAATAGCTAACCTGGCAGAGCAGCACCTCTCAATCATGGCCGGAATGACACTCATCATCGACACATCACACATCGCCTACGGCTTTAGGACATCAATCTTCATTCAACACCATCGCCAAGGCGACGGGTTGGTACGGTAAGGAGCCGGAACGTTACCTGATATGCGAAAGACCGATATTGTCTCGTGGACCCCGGACTGAAGGTGAGCACTGGCGGTTACATCGAGCAACTCGAGAAGAATATCCTCCCCACATGTCGTCGCCCGTACCTTCTTGGAAACTTTGTACTGCTACAGGATTGGGTGCCACCACATGGAATCGGAAGGGCGTTGGAAAAACTCTCGCCTGCTTGGAATGGGAAGCGGCGTATTAGAGTACTAAAGGAGATGGAATATCCAAGAGTAGGTCACCACCTGAACTATCGCTCAATAAGCCCGGGTTCGGGCGGAGTTCAATAGGGTGGTCTACGGTGGGGGAGAAGTCGACTATCTCGCTGAATTCAGGTGTACCCACTCACGGTCGCGTGGCAGAATCTCTCGATGGTGCTCCTCCAGAAGGCTGTGGCGGAGTATCATGATGAAATTTAATATGCTCTCTAATATGGTGGTGGAGATGTCCGATCAGAATTTAATAAAGTGTTACTTACTTAAAGCGCCTCGAAAGTCAAGGAAGAAAAAAGTTTTTTTTGCCTCCCCCCTGTACAATGTAATCACCATCGATAGCTAGAAGGAGTGCTCACCTTATGCCAACTCCCCCATATCCGCTCAGTTCCTTTTTTTTAAATCACAAGTGGACTGCCCCCAGCAAACAAAGAAAGACAGACTTCATTTCTTGAGTGACAACTGTTATCCGAATTTTTTATTTTTAAGGGATACAAGAAGGAGACCAGAGAAGGTGGTAGTTAGAGACTGCTAAGTCTGGTGAATAAGGGGAAAAGGGCCACATTCCCTGGTCAAGATACAGAATCTTTCCATGTAGCTTCATCGCCACAGACGCGAACGTGCATTGTCGCAAAGTACGAAAACCTTAGGTGTTTTGGTGGGATTTGTGTGAGGAGGTTCATCTTTCTATGCTTTTATGTGTATCGTAAACTGTTGATGCTTGGCACCCTGCATCTTTCCAAACAACAAAACAGAAGCCCTTTCCCCACCCATAACTGCTTTGACTCCGCTTTGAGATGTTTTCTGAAGACTGCACATGGTTCATGTCAAGAAACCAGTTCGTTTTACCAACAACCACCTTCGCCGAATAGTCCCTCCAATGTGCATAAAAAGGAAGAACCCAACTACAAACACCTGGCGCAGTTTGTCAAACTGATGCGCTCATTAATAACATCCTTCACAATTGCCTGCCGATAACCCGGGATTGCGGAGAGAGATAGTAGTCACTGGGGTGCAAACTTAACAGAGGTGTATGCAACACAGAGGTGATGACGTTCAGTTTGCTTGTCAGTGGATATGAGTAAACGGGCACACATGCTGTCTGGAAATACATTCCTTTCTGCTCGATAAAAATAGCCTCCAAATTTATTCACTGATGCGAACGGCACTTGTTGCACGACAAGCGACATCCATCCTGAGACACAGGCGTTCGCTGCTTTGACACGACAGAGTAGCCCTACAGGAACTCATAATGTGGGATAGATCAAGAAGTACTTGACCCCTGGCGAATTTTAAGCTTTGGAGGCTTCCACAAAGCCAAATACACACCGCATCAGAAACCTCGGAGAACATTCCACATTAGTCGGGTGTTGAAACATTTTGAAATTTAGCACGTTTTTTTTTCTGGAGTTTAGTCGGAGTGTTGCACCGGTTTCTTTACAACCCAGTATTTGTTCTCTATCTAGCGCTCCCCTTTTTTCATTCCGCTTTTCGCAAGCGTAACACGAAATTAAAAATCTGATTGAACAATCGTATATCAACCCGACATAATGTGGAATGTTCTCCGAGGTTTTCTGAGAGTGTATTTCTTTGTGGGAAGCCCTCCCAAAGCTTAAATTCGCCAAGGGGGTCAAGTACTTCTTGATCTATCCCACATTATGAGTTCCTGTGGGGCTACTCTGTCGTGTCAAAGCAGCGAACGCCTGTGTCTTAGGATGGATGTCGCTTGTCGTGTCACAGTGTCCCGTTCGCATCAGGAAGTAAATTGGAGCTATTTTATCAGCAAAGAAAGGCAATGTATTTCCAGCACAGCATGATGCCCGTTTACTCAATCCACTGGACAAGCAAACGAACGTATCACCTCTGGTTTTGCAACACCTCTGAGTTGCACCCAAGTGACCACTATCCTTCTCCGCAATCCCGGGTTATCGGAGGAATTTGTGTGAAGGATGTCATATGAGCAGCATCAGTTTGACAAACTGCGCCAGGTGTTTGTAGTTGGGTTCTTCCTTTTTATGCACATTGGAGGGACTATTCGGCGAAGGTGGTTGTTGGTAAAACGAACTGGTTTTTGACATGAAACCAAATGGCAGTACTGGTCAGAAACATCTCAAAGCAGGAGGTCAAAGCCAGTTATGCGGTGGGGAAAGGGCTTTCTGTTTTGTTGTTTGGAAAGATTGCAGAAGGTGGCCAGCCACAACAAGTTACGAACAACCATAAAGCATAGAAAAGAATGAACCTCCTCACACAATCCACCAAAAACGACCTTAAAGGTTTTTCGTACTTTGCAGACAATGCACTGTTATGCGCGGTTCCCGTCTGTGGCGATGAAGCTACATGAAAAGATTCTGTATCTTGACCAGGGAATGTGGCCCTTTTCCCCTTATTCACCAGACTTAGCAGTCTCTGAACTACCACCTTCTTTGGACCCTTCTCTATCCCTTTAAAACAAAAAATTCGGGGATAACAGGTTGTACACTCAAAATAGAAGCTCTGTCTTTCTTTTCTGCTGCAGCCACTGTGATTTAAAAAAAAGGAACTGAGCGGATATGGGGGAGTTGGCATAAGGTGAGCACTCCTTCTAGCTATCGATGGTGATTACATTGTACAGGGGGGAGGCAAAAAAAACTTTTTTCTTCCTTGACTTTCGAGGCGCTTTAAGTAAGTAACACTTTATTAAATTCTGATCGGACATCTCCACCACCATATTAGAGAGCATATTAAATTTCATCATGATACTCCGCCACAGCCTTCTGGAGGAGCACCATCGAGAGATTCTGCCACGCGACCGTGAGTGGGTACACCTGAGATCAGCGAGATAGTCGATTTCTCCGCCACCGTAGACCACCCTATTGAACTCCGCCCGAACCGGGTTATTGAGGAAGTTCAGGTTAGGTGACCTACCTACTTGGATATTCCATCTCCTTTAGGTACTCACGCCCTTCCCATTCAAGCAAGGCGAGGTTTTTCAACGCCCTGCCGAATTCACATGTGGTGGCCAACCAAATCCTGTTAGAAGTACGAAAGTTCCAAAGAAGTACGGGCGACGACATGAAAAACAAGAGAAAAAAAATGTGGAGAGGATATTCTTCTCGAGATTGCCCTCCATCTGACCGCCAGTGCTCACCTTGTCCAGGATCCGGTCCACGAAGACAAATATCGCGGTCTTTCCAATTTCAGGTACGTCCGGTCCATACCGTCAACCCGCGCCTTGGCGACTGTGGTGAAGAAGATGATGTCCTAGGCCGTAGCGATGTTGTCGGAGTGTTCGATGATGGAGGTCATCCAGATTGAGAGTGCTGCTCTCCAGGTAGCTATCCATGGACGACTCCACACTAGAAGCATATTTTGGTGTACATGAAGTGAAGAGTGGGAGCCAGCTCCTGCTTATCGAGAACATCTTGGGTATCTTCCGCCCTGGTACTCGTATCCACTTCCTCTGTATGGGCTGCGAAAACTTTGCTGATATGTGACTCGGTCGAAACATCTTTTCTTTGCCCCCCCCTTGTAGATCTGGTGCCACTTAATGGAAGAGAAGACTGTCCGAATTTTGCAGATCAGGTGTGCAGGGAAATTTCTTTCAGACCAAGGCGAGATTAAGGCATAAGGATAAAGGATAAAGTCTTCGCCGTTGATCAATCCCTTTGTGGGATGCGGCACGCATCTATTGGGTTGGCACATAAGTACTTTCGTTTTTTTTCAACCGGAAATTTCATTCCAAAGATGAAATGTTTTGTTAGCAAGCTTGATATCATCTGATAGGAAACTTCACGTAGTTTTAGAATATCAAAACGGCTTTGGTTGAGGGAATAATTTTTGTGGATTTTTTAGTCGTTGAAGTTGAAAGCGAAGTCGGCGAAAATTAGCACCTTCGACAACTGCCTCTATTTACGTATAGTCGAAGTGCTAAAATCGCTTAAGCTGCTACCAAACTTTTGGAAAGATCGTGCTTAGGAAGTTCCAGCAAGGGAATCTCACTAGAACGCTTTGGAACGAATTTCAAGAATTTTGAAGTTACCAACCTTCACCTCGCCGATATTGGGCAGCTCACGTCTGTTCCACCTGAAATTTTATGCTAATATTTGAATGTTTCGCTGATATGTTTTGCATGTTCTGATAGCAAATTTCGTGCTCTATAACACTGCTATAGAAATCTGTTCCCGTGTTTGCCTTCTGTTAAAATTCAGTGTTATCATTACGGAACGGCGGAAAGTCGTTGAGAACTAGCGTTCTCGTTGTCCACGAAATTTATGCTAACATTTGAATGTATCGTTAATATGTTCTATATGTTCTGATAGCCAATTTCGTGCTCTATAACACTGCATTGCAGTTATTTTGAAAATCCGTTTGATGCCTTGTTTTTTTATGGAATGTCAGGTCGATAAGCATCAGCACTTCAGACATCTCCTCCTTTTCGCATTCAACAGAGGTATCAGAGCTGCTGATGCTGCTCGGGAAATTCGCGAAGTGTACGGAGAAGATGCCCTCTCTCTCAAAACAGCCAAAATTGGTTCAGACGCTTCAAGAATGGTACTGATACCTCTGTTGAATGCGAAAAGGAGGAGATGTCTGAAGTGCTGATGCTTATCGGCCTGACATTCCATAAAAAAACAAGGCATCAAACGGATTTTCAAAATAACTGCAATGCATTTATTTTAGAACACGAAAATAAACTGGGCTACCAGAAAATATAGAAAACATTTAGCGAAACACTTCAAATAGTTAGCCATAAAAATTCGGGAGAGCGGAACGCTAGTTCTCAACGACTTCGCGTTCCATAATGATAACCTGAACTTAACAGAAAGCAAACACCTCTGAAGAACAGACTTCTATAGCAGTGTTATAGAGCACGAAATTGCTATCAGAACATATGAAACATATTAGCGAAACATTCAAATATTAGCATAAAATTTCAGGTGGAACAGACGTGAACTGCCCAATATCGGCGAGGTGAAGGCTGGTAACTTCAAATTCTTGAAATTCGTTCCAAAGCTCCTAGTGAGACTCCCTTGCTGGAAACTTCTAGCTCGACCTTTTCCAAATGTATGGAGCAGCTTAAGCGATTTTAGCACTTCGACTATACGTAAATAGAGGCAGTTGTCGAAGGTGCTAATTTTCGCCGACTTCGCTTTCAACTTCAACGACTAAAAAATCCACAAAAATTATTCCCTCAACCGAAGCCGTTTGATATTCTAAAACTACGTGAAGTTTCCTATCAGATGATATCAAGCTTGCTAGCAAAACATTTCATCTTTGGAACGAAATTTCCGGTTGAAAAAAAACGAAAGTACTTATGTGCCAACCCAATATTCCATTCAGAATCGTAGTGGGTTATTGAATGCGATGTGGCCTATACAATGACTTGCGGTGGCCAGCCGATGTACAAGTCAGTGTTTTATCCTCCCAGACGAATCTGGTACCAATTCACCGTCCCCGGAGGGTAGAAGGCTTGGTTGGCCTGGGCGGGAGTCGACCCGGGATTCGAACCCGGGACCGCGCGAATGGTGAGCGCCCCACTTGTCACTACACCATCTCCGCCTCCCAAGGCCCTTTATCTTTATCCAAGGGAGATAACTACAGATAAAAACCACATGAAACTGGGAGTAAAATGGAAAGAGCGCCGAGACTGCGGAAAGCAGGCAGACGTGGGGAGCAAGGCAAGATAGACGATTGGAAAAATTGAGGATAAGCCACAGAGAACCCAAGGGAAGGCGAAGCGTAGGCTCTTCTCTGAAGGACCAGCGCTGAAAAGACTATTGGTGTAAAGGAGCACGGAACCCGAGAACGGCTGAATTGTGAATCTTAATAGAAAGATGCTAGTAACGATCAGGAGACCAATTTTACAGCGGCGCGCAGGAAGGAGGGAAAGCGCAAACGCCGGTATGGTGACACATCTTTGCTATGGCACGTACAACAAATGCTACAGAACACTGAGGCAGGAGAGAATTGCACTGTCAAGAAAGGGTTTCCTAGACGGCTAATAAGGGGCAAAATTCAATTGCGCGAGCTTAATTCAATTTCCTATTTCCACTTTATTTCTCCCTCAACTTGCTGGAGCAGCTTAATAAATGTGAATTTGATCTCCATTCCGAAGCTTGTGTCATCTTATTGTGAGATAGAACTTTTAGAATGGGGTTTTGTTTCACACAACACCACCATTGCGCGGCACTTCGGCCTTCAGGTTGCGTCGATGGGCGAGCGCGACGGGCACTACTCGCGGCTCCGTATTAGGCTGCGTTTATACTTTGCGGCAGCGTAGCGTAGCGCTTCCAGCGTACGCCAGCGGCAGTGCCGAAGAGAGGATGCATATCGATCTAGCTTCACCAGCGTCACCAGCGGCACGCTAGCGTACGCTAGCGGCCACGCTATTGGGGACGTTACGCCAGCGTTTCTCCAGCGTTTCACCAGCGTTTTGCTAGCGTTTGCAGCGGCAGGGGAGTAGAGACTATGTGGCAGGCAGAGACGCGGAATCGACGCGTATTGTAGAGACTATGGGGCCGTCGAAGACGCAGAAGCGATGTGCATTGTAGAGACTATGGGGCCGCGAAGACGCAGAAGCGATGTGCATTGTAGAGACTAAGGGGCCGTCGAAGACGCAGAAGCGATGTGCATTGTAGAGACTAAGGGCGAGTGAGATACGCGCAATCGATGTGTTTTGTACCCTCCAGCTCTCCCATAGTCTCTACTCCCTGCCGCTGCAAACGCTAGCAAAACGCTGGTGAAACGCTGGAGAAACGCTGGCGTACGCTAGCGTGCCGCTGGTGACGCTGGTGAAGCTAGATCGATATGCATCCTCTCTTCGGCACTGCCGCTGGCGTACGCTGTAGCGTACGTACGGCTGACGCTACGCTGCGCTACGCTACGCTACGCTGCCGCAAAGTATAAACGCAGCCATAGCTATCGATCTAGCTTCACCAGCGTTTCTCGAGCGTTTCTCCAGCGGCACCAGCGTTTTGCTAGCGCTTGCAGCGGCAGGGAGTAGAGACTATGTGGCCGTCGGAGACGCAGAAGCGATGTGCATTGTAGAGACTATGTGCCCGTCGAAGACGCAGAAGCGATGTGCATTGTAGAGACTATGTGCCCGTCGGAAGACCGCGAAGCCGTTGTGCATTGTAGAGACTATGTGCCGTCGAAGACGCAGAAGCGATGTGCATTGTAGAGACTAAGGGCGAGTGAGATACGGGCAATCGATGTGTTTTGTACCCTCCAGCTCTCCCATAGTCTCTACTCCCCTGCCGCTGCAAACGCTAGCAAAACGCTGTGGTGAAACGCTGGAGAAACGCTAGCGTACGCTAGCGTGCCGCTAGCGTACGCCAGCGTGCCGCTGGTGACGCTGGTGAAGCTAGATCGATATGCATCCTCTCTTCGGCACTGCCGCTGGCGTACGCTGGAAGCGCTACGCTACGCTGCGCTACGCTACGCTACGCTACAGCCTTACGCTGACCGCAAAGGATAACGGCCAGCCATTTATAAGCTGCAACGTGGATCACCCTGACCAGCACTCAAAGAAAAGCAGAAATCAACACAGGTCAGCGAAATGGGAAAGAATGTACAGAAGCAGTAAACAGAAACAAATGAAGGTAAAGGGAGGGAAGAAAGAGAACTGGGAGAGCGGAGCAACAAATGAAGAATGTCGCGAAAGACGTCTAAAAGTCATGGAGAGAAATGGACACCTGAACAAGATAAAAAGGTGAAAGAAAGGATAAGGTAGGAAGACGACAGCGGATGACTCGACATAATACGAACTCCTCCACAAAAAAAGCAAACGACAGAGCGATAGAATCATTACTTGTCAAAGCTTTCAAGTTTATGATTTTATAGCAAAAGTGGAAGTTGGGTTACGGGGATGTGTGGTACAGGAGACATAACTGTCGTTGAATCCATGACGAAAATAGGCGTTGTATCGAGTCTCCAAAAGGAAAAGTCTTATTTGGTCTAACAAACGTTCCTGATTCTAGATTTTCCCGTTTCACGTGCTCTATATAGATTAGTTGGCTGTTCGGCCAACCTACCAATTTTATCTCTTCTGCTGGTCGAACGTTCCGGTTCTTTCCCCTGTTCTCGGTGGGTGTTGCGGAAGGAAGGAGGGGTGAGGGGGTGGCTAAAAGAAAGATTCCACCATATTTCTCAATTCTTCGCGCTTATAGTACCACTGGGCGTGGTTTTGAGAGGCGGAGAGTGTGAGAGGTGTACGACCCTCAGGGCACGTGCAAAGCAATCGTAACCAGGGTACAGCATCGTTGTGTGAAACACATAGGGGGGTCGTACTTTTCCGCTGGGGAGGGGGTCGTATTTGGGGTAAGACAAATTTCATTTTGATAGTTGGATTTCCTTCCCCCCCCCCCCCCCCCCCGCTGCGCCTTTTTCGCCGGCCAATGTACGCCATCGCTCAGTCAGTCGGCGAAAGAGCCGGCTCGCAGCTGAGGGGCGGGGGGTCGTACCAACGGGGAAAAAAGAGGAGGGGGTCGTGGCGTGGACCCCATTCGGAGGGGGGGTCGTACTCACACCGACATTTCGCCTATCCCTATGCTGTACCCTGATCGTAACATGTAGCGCTGGTGGGCGAGAATAGCGACGCTGCACCCCACAGACGAGTTGTCCAGCCTGATCGTCCGAATGACCAAATGAATGTCGGGATGGGGAAATTCGATATTGCCCGTCATGGAGTCTGACCCTGCTTGGATACATAGGAGTTTTGCTATCCAATCGACGATGAATGATCCCGCGCATACCGCATGACACTCCGCGCGCGGCGACGCGTCAAACTACGATTGTCTTGCCCATCTCCCTGCACCTCGTTCTCGCTCTCATCGTAACCCTGCGATTACCTCTGGGAATGTTTTGTTTTTTGCCTTGCCTAAGTCACAGTAGTGCTTTCATTTGCCTGGTGATAGGGATGATCTTTTTCTAGAGCATTGAACCAAAACTACCTGCAAAAAAAGATGACCGCCTGTTAAAATGGCATCGCACTCCCGCGTAGATCACCGCAGGCCCTTTAGGAACTACCAAAAACCAATGTTAATGAATTTCAGTTTGTCATCTCCATTTCCAATTTATGGAGACAGGCGTGCTCAATGGCAACTTTATGTGGACGTGATGTAAGCGGAGCTTTGGGTGGGGCGCCGCCGTTTTGAGGCAGTTGTGATGTATTTACCTAGCACAATGTGTAATGTAATGTAATGCCGTTTTTGAAGCAGTTGCTAATGTAATGTATCTAGTAGGCAGATACAGGATGGCACTGGGAAGAAACGCGTCCTATGCTACTTTCTAAAGGAGTACGAAGCCACGCCCTCCTCATCTCCGGGATGTGACAATAACGATTTTTCAGTAGGGCGCAAGTGGCTCACAAAAGAATTTAGGCGTGAGGTTGAATGCATCGCATAGTCGGCTGCGGACTCACACCATATTTGACGCGCTCTACCTGGAAAACAAACCCAGTTTTCCAAGAACAGGCCGGATCTTAATCAGGTTATTCTCTACGTGGGCAGATTTGGATGAAAGTTGGGTTCTAGAGGGCCAATTGAACCTTCCTGAATCTTGACCATCTGCGCACCAGCTTGGCTCTGACCTAGGGTATTTTGGCAGCTGGCCCTAAGCTAACCTAGGTTAGCTTCATCGCCTGAAACTTGGTGTACGAAGACCATTTAACATCTTGATTGCATATATCACATTCATTTTTGGCGCTGGCGCTGATGGAAACGCTGTGATTATCTGCGCTCTGGCATTGCTGGCCTGACCTAAAGGAAAACACTCTTTCTCACAGGCTCAGCCTTAGAAAAGGGTTAAATGGTGCTGGAGTGAATGTCATATTCGTGATCAGGGCATCAAACAACCCCATTGTGCACGTTTTTATCAATTTTGATGAAAAAGGGTGTGAATCCAAGTCAGCGCCAATGGCGTCAGGGAGGAAAACTAATTCGGTAATCGTGATCAAGAACATCAAATACCATACATATGCATTACAATTTTGCTCGGGAAAAGGTGGCGGCGCAAACTGGCAGCAATATCAACGCTAAGCGCCCAAACGAGTGCTAAATTCTGTGTTGCAGACACCGAAAACTATCCTACTGTGCGCGACTTTTTGGGTAGTAATAGTTGAAGTGCCATTTAATGGTTTTCGCGTTTCCAGCAACAATAATTGAGCCTGATTTCAACTTCGCGCATTCGAACTTCTGGTTACCAGGACGATTGGTGCTCTGATTACCAGTGGAATAGGATTAGACTATAGCATAGGAAAAAATCATGGAAACCTTAGTTTCGGAACAGAACGAAAACTGTCATTCTTCCTCTCAGCTCAATAACAATTCGAAAAAGGTCTGCTTTTTTTTTTTCTCCAGTAATAGGTTTTAGTTTTCGAACTTCCTTGGCCAGTGCATGTATACCTGAAATAGTCACGCTTCTGTTACAGCAACGCAAGGCATATGTCGGCAAATCGGCTGCGACCGCTTTTTTCAGGTAACGCGCGTCGAATATGGTGCGAGTCCGTGGTCGACTACTGCAATGCACTGAACCTCACGCCTAAATTCTTTTGTGAGCCACTTGCGCCCTACTGAATAATCGTTATTGTCGGGATGTGAGGTGTACTAATTGCATGCTACTCCATAGAATTCACTCGCAGAACACTAGCTCACAATGAGCACAGAGAAAGAGGCCTCATGAGAGCGAGCGGAGAGCGCGAGAAGTACAGTTTCTCTCAGGTCGACCAGTGCTTATGAGGGACGTTAGGGACAACATGTACCACCTGTCAACGTGCCGGGCCATTTTGCGAAGACGTGTAAATTCTCGTAAAGATTTACTTAACTTTACTAAATGACTGAATGCTACGAGGAGTAATTGACTGCAATTATGACATTTCTTGTTACGCCAAAGTAATTCACAATCGGCTAGAAAAAATCGAACCGGTCATCGGAAACTAGCGCTATTCTAGGTCAACCGTCGGATACGGAGAATTTGCGTAGCGACGATTAAAATTTGTTACTTGTGAGACTACGGTATCTGGAAACAAGCAGAAGAAGTCATGAAATGCGGGGAGTAGTGGGGAGATGAAATTCCTCATCCCTCGCTCGCAGTCGCTTCTTCACATCTTTCTGCACTAACACCACATGGCATACGAAGTTATTTCGCCTATTCCCTATGCTGTACCCTGATCGTAACATGTAGCGCTGGTGGGCGAGAATAGCGACGCTGCACCCCACAGACGAGTTGTCCAGCCTGATCGTCCGAATGACCAAATGAATGTCGGGATGGGGAAATTCGATATTGCCCGTCATGGAGTCTGACCCTGCTTGGATACATAGGAGTTTTGCTATCCAATCGACGATGAATGATCCCGCGCATACCGCATGACACTCCGCGCGCGGCGACGCGTCAAACTACGATTGTCTTGCCCATCTCCCTGCACCTCGTTCTCGCTCTCATCGTAACCCTGCGATTACCTCTGGGAATGTTTTGTTTTTTGCCTTGCCTAAGTCACAGTAGTGCTTTCATTTGCCTGGTGATAGGGATGATCTTTTTCTAGAGCATTGAACCAAAACTACCTGCAAAAAAAGATGACCGCCTGTTAAAATGGCATCGCACTCCCGCGTAGATCACCGCAGGCCCTTTAGAACTAACAAACCATGTTATGAATTTCACTTGCACCCCATTTCCAGTTTATGGAGAAGGCGTGCCTATGCACTTTATGTGGACGTGATGTAAGCGGAGCTTTGGGTGGGGCGCCGCCGTTTTGAGGCAGTTGTGATGTATTTACCTAGCACAATGTGTAATGTAATGTAATGCCGTTTTGAAGCAGTTGTTATGTATTTATCTAGCACAATACAGGATGGCACTGGGAAGAAACGCGTCCTATGCTACTTTCTAAAGGAGTACGAAGCCACGCCCTCCTCATCTCCGGGATGTGACAATAACGATTTTTCAGTAGGGCGCAAGTGGCTCACAAAAGAATTTAGGCGTGAGGTTGAATGCATTGCGATAGTCGGCTGCGGACTCACACCATATTTGACGCGCTCTACCTGGAAAACAAACCCAGTTTTCCAAGAACAGGCCGGATCTTAATCAGGTTATTCTCTACGTGGGCAGATTTGGATGAAAGTTGGGTTCTAGAGGTAATTGACCTCCTGAACTTGAACATCGCACCCACTTGGCCTGACCTAGGGTATTTTGGCGCTGGCGCTGAAGTAACCTAGGTTACTAAATCCGCTGAAAACTTGTATACGAAGACCATTTAACATCTTGATTGCATATATCACATTCATTTTTGGCGCTGGCGCTGATGGAAGACGCTGTGATTATCTGCGCTCTGGCATTGCTGGCCTGACCTAAAGGAAAACACTCTTTCTCACAGGCTCAGCCTTAGAAAAGGGTTAAATGGTGCTGGAGTGAATGTCATATTCTGTGACTGCTGTACGGTGGACGACACATGTGAAGAAGCGACTGCGAGCGAGAGGATGAGGAATTTCATCTCCCCACTACTCCCCGCATTTCATGACTTCTTCCGCTTGTTTCCAGATACCGTAG
>MU914175.1:0-16210 GCA_036418165.1 Cooperia oncophora | reverse complement strand
TGCAGCCTTGTCACTTGCTCGCTTCAACAACTGGAGGAGAACGGATTGACCCTGCGCCAGACTCATTCCGTCTGACGCGCCTCTTCGTCCCCCGCGAACTAAACGATCACATATCACACTATCACCAGCAATGATTTTGTGGCATCGGGCATTGATTGGACCGGGATTCATTTGATGGTGTCATATAAAATGCTTATTCATGACCACTTATTTGTGCGTTTCCCACCTTTTCGTGAAATCCACAGGTGTAGGGAGGGGCGAAGCTCAGTATGCTTCAATTTCCATGCCACCTAGCGCTCTCCGAGATCAATAGGAAACAGCTCACAGGTGAAGATAGTGCGACAGGCACTCACAGTGGGAGTATTCTGAAGTCAGCCAAAATGTTCCATTCAAAAAAAGCTGTACTTTGTGCTCTGATCGCTTCTACAAACGGAACCTCATTTTCTGTCTTCACGTATGTTTACGGCCTCGTACCATTTAATCCATTTAATTTCCAATCCCTAATCAGCACCTCCTGCTATGCGATCGACAACTTACCAAGATCATGTTGTTAGAAGCTAGCTCCTGGTCGTATTTAGGCTGGGAAGGAAAATTTTTTGTTTATTGTTTTTTCTGATTGAGGTACGTTGTAAAGGGGAGTCGTAGCTGCTCGTGGCTGGGAGGGGGGTTTGCTCTCTGACCTTCTGAGAGGGGTTGCTGACTTTTCCTGGTTCTTCCTGTTTTATGTGTACAATTTACCTCTCCCACAGCCTCTACACCTCGATGGGGAGGGAGGCAGGGGGTCGTAATAAACCTCTAAAAAGAGAGGGGGGGGGAAGACTCGACCAAAATCACCATCTAATAACGTGCCCTGTTCAGTATATATGCGAAGGCCAACCGGTGACCAAGTCAGGGTTTTTTTCATACTTACGGACTAGTTTGGTACGAATCAGCCGTAGTATGCTTTTGAGTTGGTTCCCAGGCTCATGCAAGAAAATCTGATGTATCACATTAAGATTAAAGGGTAATCGTGATTACATCTTGGCGAGGACATGCTGGATCTGATTTTAATATTTGTATTCGCTTTTCAAGAGGAATTATTCCTCGCAGCAAACTTCGAGCTTATCAAGTGATCAATAGGATTTTAGGCCTCTTCCATCGGCTCACAGTGATCAAAATGATGCGCCTACTCACGTACACCATCATCAGCATGGTCGTTTCTTCCAAAATATGTTTGGTCCGTATAGGAATGAGCGAGAACGTATCACGTATCACGTTCCTTTCGAAAGAAGTGGAATTCTGATCGACAACGCTCGTATTGAGGTGTGTATCACAAATTAATCCAAAGTTTTCCGAGTTCACAGATCCGCCTTTCAGGAGCTCGTTCGTTCCGCGATAAGCAACGTACCCTATTTAACGGAAGACCAAAGTAGTCGATTTCGTATACACTGGGAAAACGACCAGTCCCTTCACATATCTCTTCCTACGCAGAGGTACACAATGCATGCTGCACAGTTACCCTAAAGACCGGTACGTAAGTACGGACGACATCGCAATCGCCGCTCGCACGAACACTAAATGGGATCCTGCAAATGAGACCAATTCTTAATTTCAGAAAATATGATTTGGAAAAAGCGTCTTGGGAGGATTGTCCATAGAAGACGAATAGAAAAGGCTGAATGTTCGAAGAACTCATAGAAACCAGATGACAGAAGTTTGGAATAACAACAAAAAGAGTAAACTCTTGGTGAAGAAGATCTACAACAACTCCGAAAATACCTCCAAAATAAATGTATGAGCTTCAAAACTCAAGTTGATCCCAATACAAATTTACTTCCTAGCAAGACGAAATTGAAAGAAGAACAATCGAAAATGAGATGTGCCAATAGGTCGCGTTCATAGTTCGCGACACTTTAAGAAAAAAAATCACACAACAGGAACCTTTGTTGCTCCGGATCTCTGTGAAATCGATCAACATTGACATTCTCCAGCGCTATTCCGAAATCACCTAAAATTTTCTTTTGAAAAAGCTTTTATTGATAGAAAAGAGGGATCTATTCTTCATGTTGGCTCTGAACATCTTTTTTCTAATCTCTCATCATTTCCACGATCATTCAGCCTTTGCGATTTCTTTTTATGGCCATACCATCTAGAGATGTCCTTTCAAATTTTTTTTTCTGGAAATAACCTTTGGTTTCTACATTCGGGGTACCACCTAGCACGCGCGGCGATCGTGATGTCGCGCGGACTTATCTAATGGCGGACTCATCCACCGGATTTAGGGTAGCTTTTCATTTAATTTGATTCACCTTGACCAATCAGAGGAATTCCAGAAATCCACACATAGCCTCTCCTGCCCTAGAACGTGTGTCACTTATAGGAATACTACTTGACCAGGTTGCTCATTTCCGCAATGTCGTCGAGGTCAGTTCATTTTGCAATTGAGCTGTTGGAGGAGTATCTTCTCGAGATATCTCGAGGGATTTCATACACTTCACTAGCTACAAATATTCAATCTGCCAAGTGTTTTTATTTGCATATGAAGTGCAATGAATTGATGCATTGTTGTGAATGTTGCGATTCGTTTTTAAACGCTAATTTTTTATTACCCAGTTTAAGGCGGAAAATGGAATAGCGGGTAGAATAGATGAGTTTCTCGAGGGATCGCATATTTACGATCCAGCGAACACGGATGTGATGAACGAGCAAATTCGCGATGTTGCTCTGTCTTTAGAGCGCGAAGTGGTCTCCCGATCACGTCTTAGTGAGTGCTATTACCCTTGCAGAGAAAAAAAATCAGATCGGAAAGGCAAGTAAATGGTTTGTTTTTCAGTAGATACATTTGGAAGTGAAAACGCAGGTGAAGACGAGTCAGACGAACATGCAGCTCGTTACGAAGCTGTGGCCGAGACTGATGGGAGTCCTGGTTACGTGATGAGGTCGGTAAAGCAGAGATTACGAAGGCTCTGAATCAGATACTTCTGCTGGAGATGCATATGAAAGCTGTGCCATATACTGCCTTTTTATTTCAGACATGCCATCACTCCGGACTTGGTGGACATATTGAGACGGCTGAGAGACGAACAGGAGGCGCTTAGCCCACATTTAATTCGTTTTGAGCGAATATTAAACTCACGCATACTTTATAATATAGACGATGCAGAGGTGAGATTTCGGCACATGAAATTCGATAAAGTCTAGTTCCATTAAATTTCATTGGGTGTTCCGTTACAGCATACCGATACCGACTACCGCGCTAACTTTTTTACCGTCTACATGGAACATATGCAGAGGACAGTCCATCGGATTTCTCACGCTTGGCACCTCACTAGTGATCTTAGTGTTTATCTGCACACTCCGATGCCCAGACGGTTGCTTCCGAACTACCAGCAGTTTCGGCTCTTACAACCCACTGAGGTACCTTCAAAAAAGACTTCAACAAGTTTTTCTTTCAGTATTGTGCTTCTCTTCAGGGTGAAATAGTATTGGAGTTCCATCCCACACAAGGAAGCGCTGCCAGCGAAGCTACTTCCAATGAACCCTCGTTTAGATTTCTGGACTTTCCACCTCCAGGTTGACAATATTTTCCTCCCCTTCCAAATCACTTAATCACATTCGTTTTGCTTCAAGGTGTGGACGTCCAAGAGCTGTCAAATAATGAAGTTCGGATACTTGGAATGAATCCTACAAGTTCGTGACAGTGATCCTATTTCCTGAAAACACTGCTCCTGAAATGTCTTATTTTAGTCCGGAGGATGCATCAAATGGGTATTGCCGTTCCTATTCCAGTGTCAACTGCTGGACATGCTGTTGGTCCTCCTGGCCATTCTCGAATGATTGCACCACGCCGTTTGTTGCCTTCCCGTAGAGGTGGAGTTGTGCCGTGGAACCCGCGTCAGCCACCTGGAGGTTACTGCTTTTATGCTGCTATACTTGCTTTTATTTTTATTTTGGTTTGGTAGATCGCAGTTAGTTGACACTACTCTTTTTGTATCTAACACATTGAACGTCGCGGCGTTTTTGAACAAACCTGTTCACACTTCCTGCGTCTTCGGAAGAGTGAATTGTCTGCAATACACAAACGCGCGGATACAGGGGGGGGGGCAAAAAAGACTTTTTTCTTCCTTGACTTTCGAGGCGCTATAAGTTACACTTTATTAAATTCTGATCGGACATTTCTACCACCATATTAAAGAGCATATTAAATACTATCATGACACTCCGCCACAGCCTTCTGGACGAGCGCCATCGAGAGATTCTGCACCCTGAGATCAGCGAGATAGTCGATTTCTCCGCCACCGTAGACCACCCTATTGAACTCCGCCCGAACCGGGTAATTGAGGATTCAGGTCAGGTGACCTACTTGGATATTCCATCTTCCTTTAGGTACTCAACGCCCTTCCATTCCAAGTAGGCGAGAGTTTTTCCAACGCCCTCCGATTCCATGTGGTGGCACCCAATCCTGTAGCAGTACAAAGTTTCCAAGAAGGTACGGGCGACGACATGTGGGAGGATATTCTTCTCGAGTTGCTCGATGTAACCGCCAGCGCTCACCTTCAGTCCGGGGTCCACGAAGAAAATATCGGTCTTTCCATTCCAGGTACGTCCGGTCCATACCATCAACCCGCGCCTTGGCGACTGTGGTGAAGATGATGTCCTAGACCGTAGCGACGTTGTCGGAGCTGCTCGATGTTGGAGGTCATCCAGATCGAGAGTACTGCTCTCCAGGTAGCTATCCATGGGTGACCCTCCTTAGATCTCGGCAGCGAAAAATTTGCTGATATGTGACTCGGTCGAAGGGACATTTTTTTGCCCCCCCCCTGTATAGTGGGTGGTTATATGAAGTGCTATTCCCGTTGTATGACTAATATTTTTCGAAGCAAGTGAATCAGCCCTAATAAACACCTTACTTCAAGCCATGGAGGATGTAGAAAAACTTAAACATAATAAGCATACAGGGGGGGGGGGGCAAAAAAAGACATTTCGACCGAGTCACATATCAGCAAAGTTTTCGCAGCCCAGACAGAGGACGTGGATACGAGTACCAGGGCGGAAGATACCCAAGATGTTCCTCTATAAGCAGGAGCTGGCTCTCGCCCATCACCTTCATGTACACCAAAATATGAAGTCATCTCCAGTCGCAGCCTGACTGGAGAAGACCTTTGGAATTCATGTCACCTCCAAACAGCTGCGAAACTTCTAGTATGGAGTCACCCATGGATAGCTACCTGGAGACCAGTACTCTCGATCTGGATGACCTCCAACATCGAGCAGCTCCGACAACGTCGCTACGGTCTAGGACATCATCTTCACCACAGTCGCCAAGGCGCGGGTTGATGGTATGGACCGGTACCTGGAATGGAAAGACCGATATTTTCTTCGTGGACCCCGGACTGAAGGTGAGCGCTGGCGGTTACATCGAGCAACTCGAGAAGAATATCCTCCCCACATGTCGTCGCCCGTACCTTCTTGGAAACTTTGTACTGCTACAGGATTGGGTGACACCACATGGAATCAAAGGGCGTTGGGAAAACTCTTGCCTACTTGGAATGGAAGGGCGTTGAGTACCTGAAGAAGGTGGAATATCTAAGCAGGTAACCTGACCTAAACCCCTCAATTACCTGGTTCGGGCGGAGTTCAATAGGGTGGTCTACAGTGGCGGAGAAATCAACGATCTCGCTGAACTCACGCACCCACTGACGGTCGCGTGGCAGAATCTCTCGATGGCGCTCCTCCAGAAGGCTGTGGCGGAGTATCATGATAGTATTTGATATGCTCTTTAATATGGTGGTAGAAATGTCCGATAAGAATTTAATAAAGTGTAACTTATAGCGCCTCGAAAGTCGAGGAAGAAAAAAGTTTTTTTTGCCCCCCCCCCGTACATTCGTCGAGAGTGACTTGAAAACCTATGATCCATTAGGAAATCGACCCACAAAATGTGAACTGTAGGCAATACACAAACCGGCGGAACAGGAGTATGCGCGTGTTGCTGACAGTTCACGCGGTGTTCAATGGGTTAAACATAATCTGCATTCAGGTACAGGCGCCGGGTTGTTTCCTGCCTTCCGGCACGAAGCGTCTAGACCTTCCGGAATGGGCGATACAGGAGTGAGTATATTATTAGGTTGTTCGAAAAGTCCTGCGACACTTTGATTGAATTGTTCTAGAAAAAGACCAAAAATCATTTTGGATGTTTTTATCCCTGATTAGTGGAGACTGTCCTCTGGGGTTTCTGCACATGGGTATATCATGACTTTGTGGAAGTTTTCAAAGCTTAAAAGTCCCTCAGAGATCGAGGTATTCCTGCAGGGCCACTCCGCCGTAGTCGAGGAAGCTAACAAATGTGTTGTCTTGAGGAAGGATATCGCTTGCCATGGCAGAGGGTAGCTTTTGCATCAGCGCTTCCAGGCTGGACTTATTTAACTCGGAAGTAGGCAATGTATAGGTCGCCACCAGCACAGAATGACGGCCCTTTACTCAAGCTTCTTGAGGCGCAGCCGAAGGTAACCACCAGTAAGTTGGCAACCTCTCTAGGCTCCACCTGACTGACAACTGCCATGCTTCTCCGCAATCTCGGTTATCGGAAAAATTTTTGTGAAGGATGCTCCTTGCGTACATCATGCACATGTCCCTCGCAGGATCTCTCAAACAGTAAAGTAGATTGCTTAGCCAAAAACAGATGTGCATGGGATAAAGATTTCAGTGTGTTATTGGTGGGATTTGGGGCTTTGGATACTAGCACCGTTGTAAGAGACCACAGTCCACCTTAATCGACTTCAAAATATGGATGACGTCACGCTTGAATTCATTCAGAAATACTCAATTTTTCTCTACTACTCGGCAATGCGAAGACCGCATGTGGGGATCAGGCTACGCCAAAAGATCATGGATTTCGATCAGAGAATGCGACCGTACCCAGGTTATTTAACAAAGTTAGCAGCCTCTAATTACCACCTCCTTTGGTCCCTATCGCATCCTTTAAAAAGCAAAAATTCCGAAAATCGACCTCAACTCGAGAATGAGGTCCACCTCTTCTTTTTATCATAGTTGCCGTAGTTCTATGAGAATGGAAATGAGAAGCTGTGCAAAAGAAGGGCACTAGTCCTAGTCATCAACTGCGGTTACCTTGTAGATTGGAGATGTCTTTTAGTGACAGAAAATTTAGTCCGAAAAATTTGGTCAAAGTGTCGCAGGACTTTTCGAACAGCCTAATATTTACTGTTTTCAATTCCTCAGCTGGGAGGCAATTTCATATCTTAAGCATAGTACCGTCTCAACAAATCAGCATGTCACCGGTCCACGGACACCAGATGCTTCCCTTCAAGCATCTCGTGGCGGAAGTCCAAATGGTGCTCCTGCAACACAAAGGTGTGTTATAAAAGGCTTCTAACCATAGAAAGCCATGAATTTACCTATATGAATGGCTTGTAAATTTTGCTTCCATTCGGACTTTAAGTGCCCTGTGGTGAATTATTGTTACGTATTGAGCGTTCTCATTATAGCACTACTCCTCTGCCTTATCTGGAAGAAGCTCTCGTGAATACACTCGAAAGAGGATTGCCATGTATGTTTTCATTTATCATTGAAGAACGACCACGTGATCGCATATTGTGAGTAGTTGGGTTCAGTAACGAACCTGTAGTTGCTAAGTGATTTCAAGGGAGAGAAAAACAAAAGAAGTCGTGAAGAACAGCCTAAGTAAGGAATTCTACCAGCCATTTGTCTGAACTTGCTCGTATTATACCAGTATATCCTACCTCCTCTGGCTCACTAATCACTTCTCCGCGTTATCTAGTGCTAATGCCTTCTCACAGCGAAGAAAGTACAAGAAAATAGATTGCACTAATGGCAAAAATTGCTTTTGAGTTTAGGAGTGCGTGCGTCCGAGCTGCCACTTATAGGGCCACAGCGCCTTCGCTACTTGCTGTGAAGCCGTCCACGCGAGGCAATTTTAGAGACTGAGGGTCAGACTACTTGTACAAAAAAGGATGCCCACGAGTTTCTTAAGCGCAGTAACTGTCCTTAAACTAGATGCATGTTAGAATGTTAAATGGACCCACATAAAGGAAGAACATGAAGTGCACGTTTGTTCACTCAAAGAGAAGTACGGCATCAGATTCATAAAAGGTCGATTTGTTCAGCGCTGGAGTCTTCCAACCCATACGAGCGTATCATGACCAGGCTGTTACAAGCTTCGAACGACGAGAATGTGGACGTTGCCAGTATATTGCGCAGTCCTTCTGTTCAGCAGGTTCAGCTATTACTTTTCAGGTTTTTGGCTTCCAGACAATTGTAGTTCTGTTTAATGTTTAAGGCAATATCTCATGGTAATGCTCGGTCAGAAAATGGATCCTCTTCTCCGCAACATACGTCGTCCAGACTGCCTGTTGGTTCAGCATTCATATGATTCTCTAATCTTGACTCACATGTCTGACTTTAGATTCATCCGCGTGCACCGGTGCCTTCTCTGGGATCGCTCGCTAGAGGTGTGATCACTCAATCTGGTGGAGATATGCCGTTCATGTCGGTGAGTCGTGCTTCGCATATTTTTGATACCATGTGTTCCATCTTTTATATTAGGAGGTTATATCAAATATAATGAGGAGTAATGGCCTTGGTACCTCCCTGCCTCCACAAGTCGACGTGATCGTGGAATATGGAGTATGTTTTCAAGCTACTGACTTTCACAAAATAGCTCATCACAATCCCGTGCGACACGTTTCAGGACACGGGTTCCCAATCTGGTGGAAATCAAGGACAACCTCAATTGCTCAATATGGCTATGAGCGGGATGACTGATGGTCAAGGGTATGCACTTAGTAGTGTTTATTCTTTCTTTTTCTTTTAGAAATTTGTCTTTAAAAAATCTCTCACTTTTGGCGTGATTATGAGATGATTCATTCCATGTAGCTGATGATGGTTTGTTCAATTTCGAACTGGATGGGAACTCGTTTTGTAAGTAAACGAGACTCGCTGGAATCAAGGTACCCTAACAGCGGGATGCTGGTGTCAAAGAGAAAGAGCGCTAGTCTGATAACGCGCTCGCAGCAACAATTGGTCCTTGGTTCATTGGGAAGTGACACGAAATATGCTACGGGGGCACTGAGGGTGGGTGATAAGGTCAGATAAGTGTGAGAAAGGAATATCACAAACTCCAATTCGTGGTAGTAAGAGCGAGCCGTTTGCCTTAGAAGTTTGTTAGGAGATGGTGGGTAACAGCGACTGGTAGGGCTTAGAAGCCTAATGACACTTTTTGAAGTCGTTTTGTTAGATATATTATATTATATATGTTAGAAAATAGGCCCTGGTGGCGTAACGGATAGCGCACTCGCCCGGAAAGCGTGAGGTGCGGGTTCGACTCCCGCCTGGGGCACGACTTTTGCCCATAAGCATTCTTGTGATAACCTAATGACACTCTATATGACCCGAGTATAACCAGGCTGTCATTTGTTTCAATCCCTATTCCTCGGTATTGGCATACCACAAACGCTAAAGAAATGGACTTTGGATGCATAGTGGATATACGTCACATGAAGGAGGAAAGGCCGGCGCTAACTGGACCCTCGGAAGAAAAAGCGAAATTGGAAACCCGTAAAACCTCAGCTGTGCGCGGCACTAAACGAGCGTTTTTAGACGAGTGTTGATTATGAACAGCGGCAAATGACTTTATGTTCATGATAGTCTTTCATTAACAGATTTAGTGGGGAACATCTGAAGACTCCTAATGCTGCATGCGGTGGTGTATGCAGCAGCATGGCGCTTCAGGGGCAGAGCAGTCCGCCGGCTAGTGAGGTGCAGCAGTAGAACGCCTTGCCGTCTAATCTCATGGACAGCTTCGCTGAGCGAACCCAAATAAAATAATGGGCGAAACGGTAGATCTGGCGGTACGTCTAGAACTTGATGTCCCACAAAGTTCTTTTGTTCGCGTGGGGCTACGTTGTGGTGCGCAGGCGTTCGTGCTATGCATACCAAGCGATGGAGCCAATGTAGGGGAAATCCCTGAGATATGGTAGACATGGCTGCATACTTCAACTAAGCGCGGCGGTGGCTATGCTTTTGGTGGTTTTCGGTGGGATATTTTCATTTCGACGCAGATATAGTAGTCATCTCTCACGCCAACGCTGAATAAGATGAGAGTTGTCTCAAACCGAAATATCCCACGAGTTCCCCTTCTATACCAAATGCCACGCCTACCCATCTCAGGGATAAGCAGCGTACTTCACGTGGGTAGCAAGCAATTAGGAGTACCTCGAACTTGGGAAATTAAAGGAGCGGAATGCGATAGCAGCGATTGCTCGCACTGTGAAATATTTCTTATGAAGTGTCATGAAGACCCTCTCTAACAGGGTTGTACTATGCAAAAGCACTATTTATCAATCGCCTGAAGCTGAGTTCAATCTTCCCCCGGAATTTCACACATTCGATCTCTACTCAGAATCACAGTGGCTTCTGTGGGCTTTCGAGTGGCCAGTTTTCCTTTTTGTAAACCACACATTTTCAGGAGACAACCCACAGCTGTTGGATATCATGTCGAAGTTCATCAGTTTGACATATTCAGTCAAACACCTGAGCAAGAGAATTCTTCGCAGAACTCCAGTCAAGGTGGTGCGTCATCGAGCGCATCTTTGCCTCTAACTGCTCCTCCTGCAAACATGATCGCTCAAGCAAATATACCAACGCCAACTGTCCGTAATGATTTCAGTCAGATGAGGCAGCGCCAACAAGGTAATCCTTGCTACAATATTAGGTCGTCTGGTAGTCCTTACCGGTTTAGAACGCATTAGATGTAACATCTGTTTTGAGAGAAGTGAATAAGATGACCTGTTCAAGTTACATATTTCCTGAAACGACTCAGATCGTGGTGTGAGGTTGGCGGGAATGTTCTGTTATATTTTCTAGAATTAAGCCTTCTTTTTATAAGGAGGCACACGAGATCGAATATTTGCGTTGTTACTTTGCTTTTAGTTTGCGGGGTTCTTGCCAGTTTTTGAGCACCTCATGGATGCCATCGCTTCACAATGCTGATCGGCGCGACGCAAAGTTGGACATCATCTCGATTTTGACTTGGATTCGAGTCTTGAAGGTCTTCTCGTCCATATAAGTAGTGTGAGAACGAAAGGCAGCTAGCAGTTAGAAGGAGCAGTGTCCGGGCTACAAGGATGTAAAGGCGAGCCAACCAGCTCTATTGCATGGGGTTCGGCTCTACCTTTTTTTGAAGGAGTGGGCTGCACTGTCATGTTGAAGGCAGACTATGCGGACAAATTTTCCTCTCCGATCGACGATTCGCTTCGTAGGGATTGACCCTGGAAGCAGATTCTTTGCCCGAAAGTTTCACGGGCTACAGCTGCCTCGAGCTGAGTTCATATGGACATTCAAACGTCACTTAGTCTCAAAGCTATATGCTTCCGCTATAAATGCTGTATGCTTCCGCTATAAAGCATTAGCGTCGTGGGAGGCGTCCGATAACTGGAGGCATCGTCGTCATGCAACTCCTTCATTTCGGTCCTGGCAGCTGTCGCACTTGGGCCACAGTGGTAAAAAAAGTTTCTTGGGGCGCTTGATAGGCCGATGCGATGGTACCGCATTTTATCCTTACCATTAATGGTCTAATAGGAGGAGCATTCTTTTATGTATTACTGCTCACACCGATCACCCCTCTTAAGGTAATGGGAAAGTATTTTGAGTTCAAAGTATGGCAGAACTCTCCAGCCAACTAATATATTTGTTTCTTGTTTCCGCCATTATACGTTCTCTTGTGTTTGCTCAGAAGTATTGCAAATCGGAGGACTAACATTGGCATTTTCGGTCTCTTTGGTTTTTTTTTAGTAAAAAAGCAAAAATGCATTCCGTTTTCTAAAGAGGGCGTAGCTGAGCTAGTTGG
Source organism: Cooperia oncophora (assembly GCA_036418165.1). Lineage (NCBI taxonomy): Eukaryota > Metazoa > Nematoda > Chromadorea > Rhabditida > Trichostrongylidae > Cooperia > Cooperia oncophora. The sequence goes on along the minus strand of MU914175.1, from coordinate 4,350 downwards.
ATCCATCTGCTATTTGGTGCTGAACCTTTGGGAAAATCAACGCTCCCTGAGGGAATGACGAGTGATGAGAAACGGGTTCTCTACAATATTTTTTCAGTCTGAGCTACCAGTGAAAATGTTGAAAGTTATCGGCTGAAGAAGACAAGTTAGGGAACAATAAAGCAGAATCGTTCAAAATAAGGCTACTGTGCTTCCCACCAGGATAACACTAGACTGGGCAAAATTTTGGCCATCCGGCGAAAGGTATTGGAGTTTTATGGAATCCCTTTATACGCCTGCCGCATAGACTTGGCAGCTCCGGACTGCGATCTGCACCGGACTTTACAAAATACCCGAATTAAAAGTAAGATGGCGCTTGGGTAGCGGGCTCTCGGGAAACGATAAGCAAAATATGTAAACATGTGAACCGGTTTGTCTCCTTGAAAACTTCTGTTTCTTTGTTCCACAAAAAATCGGCAAGGGCGTTTCGAGTAACACAATACTTCTTCTTTTTTTAGGTAGATTAACTGTTTCGATATTTGAGCCTTTTTTTACCTAACTTGCAGATCGGAATATTTGCAGGTCCTCCCGGAGGATTTCCATTCGTCATGGGTGGAATGGGTTTTCCATCGGAAATGCATTTCACTGCTCCACGACAAGATGTACAATTTGCTTAACTTTCTTACGATGCCGATTTTTTTATTCATTGTGAGGCTGTTTCAGATCGTTAATGTGGATCCATTTTTATCGTGCACAAGTAGATTCACAGATGTGCAGCGGGTTCTGCGCAACAGTCACCCAACCAGTCCTTCTCAGCTGTCTCCTTACCGACGACTCATGGGCGTATGTTTTCTCTAACGTGCACTATCTATTTCTCAGCCATGGTTGAATAATCAAGAGATTCTCGAGCATCCAAAAAAGGATTCGAAAACAATATATTCAGGATGCGTTGTCGTCGAATTCGCTGACTGATCGCCGAATCACACCAATAGATGCTTACGAGCGGGTCATGGTAGGGTCTCAGTCACTGCTTATTCTTCTCTCCTACATTTAAATACCCATTGCAGCTTGCTCTCAACACGTCGGGTCACGTTTTAATATCAGACGAAAGTAATTTCGAAAGCTTCGTGCAACTTGCTATTCGTTCCGCTCTGAGTCAAATGATTCATACAGATCAGGACCGCAACTCTCGTAAGTGCCTCCGAACATCAGTTGTTCAGAGTTTATTTTTTTTTGCATTCTGTGGCTTTTTCTTTCTTACTCTGCTTCTCTTCTGAGCACCTCATTTCCTCGAGATTTTTTAAAAGTAAGTTGTCAGTCTAAGAGCGTGTTCAACTTCGCTGATCGCCGATCCAAGCGCTAGGATCACGAGTGCGAACGCGCTCGGAGTGGAATCCATTCGGCGTGCTGGGACGCGTGTAATGAACGTCACAGTTGTGATGCAGTTAATGGCTAAAGCAGTTGCCATTAAAAAGTTTTGATCATTTTTTCAACCGCTACTTCTTTTTTTCTGATTAAGAGCGCAGCTGAACGACAATTGCGGTGAGCTTGTCCCCTTATTGCTGTCAGGTTGACTGAATTGTTATTATTATTATTCGATGTACAAGGAATAAGCAAATTGCCAGCGCATTCATTACCGTTTGAGCTGCCATGACGTCGTTCACCATTGGCGGTGAAACGCCCCAGATTGCGATTATCGCGCGATGGCCAAGTCTGAACGCGCTCTAATTGGCTGCTCCTGTCTGGAGCACCAGTCTCTGTTTGTCAGTCTTATCGACTCTCTGCAACCATATGCATCAGCCGAAGAACGTTGGATACTTATTTATTTTCAGTCCTCTTTACCGTCTTAGTAGTGAGTACCATAATCCACGATCGACTTTCTATTCGCTCGTTACATTGACTACAATCACGCTTTCGGAGAGACCACCGCGCGGGACAATGGCAGTTTTTCGATTGTTCGTGCGTTGACATTACGAGGTCGGTGGCGTTGTGAGCCACCAGATCTCGTAATGCCCCTCATGAACCACTCTTTGCTTAGTGAATCTTTCGAGGAACGCTTAACTGGACCGCGAACCTTTTAGTCTTTCCGAGAGCTGGGAATGATTTTCTTTTCACTAAGTTCTTACACATACTCTCTGTTATAATGGTAACAGTGCAGGTAGTGCCTTTAACTCGAGTTCTAGAGCAGAGCAAGAGAATTTCGGCTCCCGCCCTTACTTCGCGGTTGAAGGACTTCAACAAATTCAATTAGATTCAGATTATTCAGAAACTCGCAAACCATGTATACACCCGTTTCTTCAAGGGATGAGTGTTTAATGTATGGTGATCACTATGAATATCCTTTATTAAGCATTCCAAAATTAGGCGCAGTTTGTCGACGGGGGGGGGGGGCATTTTGCTTTCCATAGATGTGTCGACCCATCTAGGCAGCCGTTTCTCGAGTTGACACGTTTTAGGATAGTGGCTAGACGATCTTAGTTCAGCTTCACAAGAGTTCACAGGTTTTACCAGAGTGAGATTTGTAAACCGGAACTAGGGAAGCAATGATAATACAAAATGCCCCCCCGTCGACAAACAGCGCCCAAAATTTTTAACTTTACTCGGCTTACGTTCGGCCTCATCGTTTTCTTCAAAGTGAAAGGTCGGAAAACATTCCTGGCCGACGTCGCTTCACGGCGACGGAGATAAGGTAAGACCTTTGGTGCGCTCCGCTATCTGGTGGTTTACTGTTCTTGGGAAATTCTCTTCAGGATCGTATAGGTTCTTGAGTAGATTGATTTAAAATGTTTCCCGATTTTTCAGACTCTGAAAAATGTAAAGTAGCCAAAACGTAAGCCGAGAAACTTATAATTCTTCGAAGGCTCAATAAAAGATATTCGTTGTGATGCATAACGTCAAAATTGGAAGAAAGTCGATCGTGGATTATGATATTCACTACTAAGACGGTAAAGAGGACTGAAAATATCCAAACAAGAAAAAGGATTTGTGGTGACTGGTAAAGCTGTTGGTAGATCAGCGGTCAGTGCTGGAGACAATGATGCTGGTGACTTGTAAAGTTGTTTAATAGCCGTTACCAGAAGATAAATGCCAGTCAAGTCACCACGTGACCAACGGACCACTTGTCTAGTCTGACGAATTTATTTGTCTCGGTTTCGCACAGTTTTGCGAACTTACCTCTGTTTTCCCCAACACTCATCCTCGGCTACCTCACACATACCTTCTCTTTATTTCTCTTTTATACCGTTTTTTACCACCAGCTATCCTTTGTCACTCCTCGGGACCCTTTGGACTACATTGGCTTCCCTTCTTCTTTCTTGCCACTGCGACGTTACACTCAAACAACGCAGGCTACATAAGAAAACTGTGCTGTTACCACTAAGATCTTTTTCACTCGCAGACTTTTCATTCTCCTTTTATGAGACTTTTACGTGAATTCTCGGTCATTTTGCCTTCAGTTTTATCCTTCTGTGCCTACTTGTTGATTGATAATGTGGACTTCTCGCTCCTCTTGAATCTCTTTACTGAAGGTTTCCGCTCCTAAATAGACTTCTGGAATACGCATTTGTGCACGGAACTTCCAAGAAAATTAACCAAAGTTTCATGGCATCGAAAGCATTATCTTTAACAATTGTCTATTTGTTTCATTTTTAGAAAATGTCCGAGGAACTGGTAACCGTATGTTCCCTCCTGGTCAGTCGGTTCAGGTGAGTAGTCGTATCCTTTTGCTCTCTTTCAAGCATTTTGGGAAGCAATGTTCCACACAAACCAACATGCCTAATTCATAGATAAGGTCATATGGGGCGGAAGTGGCATAGTAGTAAATGGCGCGCTATGCACGCGCACAGTCAGTGGATCAAATGCCGAATCTGCTCCCGCCCAGGCGCCAACCAAACTTTCTATGCCGTGGGGATGGTCAGTTGGTGCCAGACTCGTCTGGGAGGATAATAACACTGACTTGTACATCGGCTGGCCCCGCAAGTCATTGTATAGGCCACATCGCATTCAATAAGCCACTACGATTCTGGAAGTGGAATGCGTGCCGCATTCCAAAAAACTTAATCAGCGGCGAAGACTTTTATCCTTTATTTTTTGAAGATCATATGGTTCCATTATTAGCTGCTTCAGATGTTTGAGTGTGGTTTAACACCTTCGAGGCGGCTTGTACTCCCGAGAGTACACGCGGAAACCCCTTTTCGGTCATTCTCACGCGCATAGTTTGTTGTTCTTTTTGAGACTGATTGTATTCTACTAAGATACATTTACACAATTAATATCAATACGAAGAAAAAAATTGTAAAAAATATGCCAAAAACAACGACGAACGTGAGTTCTGGGCGAAATGGCCTTCGCCTCGAATGTGTTAATTATTAG
>MU914174.1:6911-25117 GCA_036418165.1 Cooperia oncophora | reverse complement strand
TGAAATCGCTGTAATGCACAGTTGAAGGCATCGCAATCAGTCGGAGCGTTTCCAAGAGGGATGGAACAAACCCAGCCACGGCATTTCCACCACTGGTTGTTACCCCATTGATCACCGACCGATCGATTGCCATTGGTGGAGCAAGGCAGCCGGAGCAGCTACCCCTACTGCTACCGCCCTGACCTATTGCGACGTAACCAACTAAAGTGTTACTAAAATGCGAAGTTGGAGCGAAGCACCTTATGACTGATACAATGCCAAGGTTTGTGATTCTGAAGTATTGCAATCTGGTGTTCTGATGAAGCTTTATCAGCCTAGAGCTTCAGAGCGTCTATCCCAACACCAGATAGTTCGTTGCTCACCCACTGAAAGCTTCCAGTTGAGAGGTTCATCCTTCGGATATGATTCGACAGTCGCTAGTGAGCCTCCCAGGCACTTTGGTGAGACACAAACAGGATGAACCTTCCATTGTTGACCAGACCCCCTAAGATACAACACGCGTTCTACTTCTATTCAGAATTGGAAAGATATCTTGACCGCAATTTACTAAAAGGCGGTACCACAGGTCAGTGTTTTATCATCCCAAATGTATCCAGTGCTAGTTTTTCGGCCCGAAGGGTTGGAACACCTGGTGAGAAGCTTATCCAGAATTTGATCGCCTGAGGCCGTGCCTGGTAAGCGTAGCCGCTCGCCGCTACACCAGCTGCGCAGCCTCCTTTGATAAGATGTACACCTGCGTTAAAAAAAACTTGAAACAGGCCATAAAATCGCGTTTTTTCCGTTCAAAGAAATTTGGAACAGGCCATAAAATCGCGTTTTTTTCATAGATCTGAAGCTGGTACTCAGCAGAAAGGTAAGCAGGTAGCGGGAATACAACAAGAAAGACTACTTATCGCTTTGACTTCGGTTTGCTTTTCTGAAATCGGCTCAACAGGAGCTTCAGGAGCCTCCACTAGTATTCTCTTCAAATTCCTTAAAATGCATGGAACTGTCCAGTCGTGTTGATGGTCTTCTTTCCTCCTTTGACTCATGCTTCGAGTCATCTCAAAGATGCCTGATGAGGTTGAGGTGAAGGCTTTTACTCGGTCATTTTGTCATCCGGATGCTGGCAGTGGTGCCGGAACCTAGACCTCACGTACTTCCGTGTTTGCTCAGGGTCATTTTTTACTGATCTGAAAGCAGTCCTTCCAAGCATACTTTATCTACATCTTAGGTGCCCCACTCAAAGAAAATTTAGTACCAACTTGATATTCCGATTTTTTCGGCTTGTTTCAAGTATTTTTTTCTGCAGCTATAGATGGCAAAAACGAGGTCGAGTTGATTTGAAAGTCCTGTAGAGCCCGGGCATCCTTCTGTACAGCCCGACGAGCCGAAAGTTTCGGTGCAAAGTGGGAAGCTAGTCATAGGGGAAAAACTACATGATGCGAATGTTTCTACGTTGTTATCGTTATATTGAAGACTAGGGTTCTATTTTGCCTGTACACAGATCCCTTCTGCATAGATTCAGCAGTATTTCCACCGTTTCTTATATTTTTATTCTATATTTCATTTTATTTTTCAGTGTTATTTTTTCAATTATACTCTGTACAGTATGTGTACACAAATACAGTACTTTCACTCAGTTTGCAAACGCCCGTAGTAAATGAGGACTGTACAAGAAAGCAAACTGGGGTACCCTTCACTAAAGATGCTCCAAGGTTAAAGCCTTTCGCAAGGCATATGCCAATCAGAATTTCTCTTGCTGGATTCACTTTAACGACGCGACGCTTGGCTGAGTATTGGCACGTAAGAAAACAAGAAAGAAAGGAAAAAAGGGAAATCTGTTTGTGGTCGACGGATGTTTTGAGATTTGTCTAAAACCAGTATCAAGGGATACTGCGAACTTCTGACTCCCAGTTCTGAACAAAGAAGAAATGATCTTGTGGGAAGGTTCATGTTTGGACGTTGTAAACTGGGTATAGATGCAAAATGAATGAAAGATCTTACATGCAACTTTTCGAAGTGCACTTTCAACTTTCTTTGCTAAACTTGGCAAGCTGTCCATACGTACTGCTTAAAGACAAACCATGCGATTGTGTACTGTGGATAATGGCATTTGGGAACAAACCCATAGTCGCTGTACTCTCACTCAGGGAAAAACTCTCAGGGAGAGAAAAAAGCAAAAAAAATCATGGAGAACATGGTGTGTCAGGGACCTGACAGCATCGTTGGGTGAGTTTTCCCAGACCTGCTCTTTTTATTTTGATTCCGGACGCTGCCTCGTTTATCCAGCAACAAGCGATTGGAGTCACTAACGCTGCTTCAATGCTAGATACTATGTAACAGTGAGAAAAAAGAAAAACACGGGATAACAACTGAAATTGGAACAGAATTTGCCCTTGGGTTTCGGTGGGCTGGACACTGGATGTCAAAAATGCCACTTCTGAGGGCCATAGCGCCTTCGTTATTTACTGAGAAGCCGCGAAAGTGGGGGGAGCCTGGGCGCCAAACTACTTGTCTTGGAAGGGCACCTACACTGCTTGGGCGCAGGGCCGCAAAACCCATCATAGGGTTATATTCTAGCTGCTGAGGGAGGGAGAGAGGGAGATGGTACTTTAGCTGTTGAAGGAAAGGGTCATACTTGGCCTCGGGAGAATTATTTCCAATCGCTATGACACCACGTTTCACGGCTGTTTCATGCTGAACACTTCCCCCCCACCTCTTGAGCAATTAATTACTTGAGCGCGGGGACTGTCTTGAAGTAGAAGGCAGCAATGCAAATCATCGTCTCCGTTTCCCTCTATTAGCCACGTCGCTGCACTCGTCCAGCGAGTTAAACCTTTGCCGAATTTGATTGATTGCCACCGGACCTGTCCGACAGGACAAAGACTTGTCCTAAAAACTGGCTGGTCGTTATGGCTACATAGGGAAATACTTTTGCGAATGCCTCTGCAATTCCGTGTAAAATTCATACAACAGGCAAATCCTGGGGGTCAGCGCTATGACTACATGGGTAGAGGGCCAAGTACGTTCCAAACCTCTGAGATGCGGTAGGCGTGACTGTGTGCGTCAACTGAGCGCGGAGGCGGCTGCGTTTCAGATGTCACCCCTACTGCGTGTAAGGGAGCAAAGAGTGTACATAATGCGCTAAAGATCCGAAAAACGTAGTAATCTCCCTTTATTAACTTTGTAACTTTCACCTGAATTTTTGATATTATTTTTCGTGTGATGCAGAAGGAGTTTCCTTGGGTTCTTGCGGCTGATTAACTTCTAATTACCCTTCTATTTTTGCAGTACAAGATGCACCCGTGGGTACAAGATGCACCTTCTTTCTAATTGCCGCTAATGTTCCATGCTAGAAATTGATTTTTAATCCTCGCGGGTCGCTCTAAATTGTAAAAGAGTTATATAACTAAACTCATACCTCTAGTTTACAAGATATAACACTATCGATTATTAATTTCGTGTCGTTGGCATTAGCCATAGCTTTATCATGCCTGTGGTGAGCTCTGTGACTTACAACAAAAAGTATGGAAACGCCAATTAGAAGTTTAGAATATGCACGGAGCAGAAAACAGTTCTCTGATGGGCCCGCCCCGGCTGCAGAGCTTGTGTCTACAGACACCTTTCGCGCCAGCATAGTGATGCATCTCTGTGGATTTGCAGATGAAATACCGGCTTCCCAGCACCACACCTAGAGTTTTTTTTTTCGATAATTATTTCTGTTACCTTTTGGTACACTGAGTCAAGTGAAGATTCAAAGAGACCGTCCGCGATCAGGTATAGAAGTAAAAATACGGCTCGGAGGCTAGTGGTGGTCGTAACGACGTACAACTTGTACCGGTACTTGTAGCAAAAAAATCGTTAAGCGGAGGGGGAACGCAATGTAAGGTTTTCAGTGACACCTCCTAACGAATCAGCGCAGGACGAACAAGTCATGCAAAATCTTTACTTTGTCACGGCGTAAGAGCACAGCTGTGCACTTCTTATCAAAGGAGCCAGCTGTGCGGAGTGAGTGAAGTAATGTTGGAGATGGAGTTAATTGGGCGCTACAAACTGGGATAGAAACGAGATTCTTTCTAGGGCGGTTGGCATGTTTTTTTCTGCTTTTTTCTTCACTATCGAGTTGCCTTATCTTCTATATGCGAACCCCTAATCCACTATCTGAGATGGCTGATCGCGGGCTTTGCCTTTAAAGGCAGTTGGCACGATAAATCCCCCAAGACGACTAGGATCAATACTCCTGGCAGGATAGAATTCCGCGACCCTGGGCAGGCGCTGCATAGCGGTTTCCCCGAGGAAGGTGCCCTTATAAGGGCCCTATCAAGCCACAACTTTACGTCCCAAACGCCCGCCACGCCCGCCCGCCCACAAATGGACGACCGTTCCTCGTATTCATTCATTTGCTAAGCAAATTATGAAGCGAAGGGATTGGTATGAAGCGGCCGTGATGCTGCATGCATATATGGGTACACATATGCAGCCGTATCTTCGGTAGCGGTGATTGGCAAGATGCCTACGGGAAACTCGTCCGAAATCGATTTTCAAGTCACTGAGAACGGAGGCTTTTCTTCGCAGGATTTTGACCGTTTCACTCCGTTCTTTCGCCATTTCCCCACTATACAGCGCCCTACTAGCATTTTAGGCTAAGTAGGAAACCATCGTGCCAACTGCCTTTCATAAAGTCTCTCACAGATAGAGAAGTGGATGGGGGCTCTGTCGCCCCGACGAGGACGGTAAAAATTAGAGGATAATGAGCAGTTCCGAAAATAGCTGCCGATTTAAAGCCCGCGACCATAACTGGTAAGAAATGGAGCTCAAATACGAGGGACATGTACTGAGTAAGTGAATAGTAAAGCAAAAGCAGAAGAGCCGTCCGAAATGCCGTATTTGGGACCCCATGCCGGTGATAGCTCATACGTCACACAGAGAAGAAAAGGCGTGCTCGATGAGAACGATACCCGAGTTCTGTTTCGGACTCCGCAGACAAGTAGCGCGTTTGACTATTATTAGGCATGTGGCCGGCGGGCAGAATAAACTTCACCCGGTTACCTACTCTTTATCCCCGTCCCCGTGCATTTCTGAGCGAAGAAGATGGCTCGCTACTGCAGCTGCGCACACATTCACCTCGAAAATGCCAAGGGCCAGAATCAGCAGAGACAGGTGCACAATTTCCCTTCGAGGTCCTTGTCAGGGCGGAATGGTAAGGATTACCATGGTATGGCGTGGCTACCACGCTGACAATAAATGGACTTCTAGAATTTCAAGATTTCGAGAAGAACAGAGGTAGCGTAACAAAAAAAAGGCCTAGAGAAAGGAACATCTGGACATGCTTTAGCCCTCGCACGACAAATCAAAAGAAGTGATTAAAAACAATTTCTCTTGTATACCGAAGAATATCTTAAGATGCTATGATTGAGCTGACAGAACAAGAGATGCGCCACAATTCTCACTTCCATTTGACGACACTTTGAATAGACTCTGGTCTTAACAATGACTTGCTGGGCAGCTTAGGTACGAATTTCATCCCAACGCTGGCGCAAGTTAAGCATGGTCCAGATGGACAGGAACTCGGAAGTATTTTGGCGGTTTCTAAATAAGAGGTAATGTCTGGATGAAAAGTAGTGAAAGTGAACCAACTAGCGGCCGTGAAAGGACTCGGTCGGCTCAGGTCGGAGCTGATTCAGAGCTTGACACCCGGGTAGCGTGCGCTGCAGGTGCCGTCATTGCTCTTAAAGGCAGTTCCCACGATAAAATTATCTAAGAAAGAGAGGAATTATACGCCTGGCAAGACGTACAGTCCCATCATTGCGACCGGTATAGCGTTGTCAGCTGTATGAATGTGACACTGCTGATAAGCCGTTCTCCAGGCCTTTTGTTGAAACGATATAAAATTGGTGGAAGAGGGGAGAGAGCTTACAGGAGAGAGGGTTTACTTACGGGCCGTAGGTACATTCACCCAAAATGTCAAAACAATATGTGCTCATTGAAGTTCTGAGATTGAATCCAGCTGACAAAGATACAGAGAGCGTCGTTGAACAATCCGCCGTGAACGCTCACCCGATTAACTGGGTCCATATTTGTCTCCCCGCCACCCATCCCCTCACCCAGTGCTCAAAGAGACACCAAGAATTGCGAAGCGATTCCGAACGGAAGTTATGTGCGTGGCGCATCCTGTATAAACATACGAGATTAAAAATGGTCTCTATACTTTGAACAACTGGGCAATGACCTGAAGTTGGATTCCACAAGTTTTTATACAGGCATTGTGCGTCACACCTCAAGTTCTATTCCGGGAGCAGTCAAAAGCGATTTTCGAGCTTTTTCTATGCGACGGAAATTCAGGTTGCGACGCCTCCGCGCATCTTTGAATGCCTGCGGAGGAGTGGTTCCAAGAAGATTTCAAAGAATGCTCAGCTTTCACTGAACCACTTAGGATGCGCCATACCTTCAAAGTTGTGGTGGTCATTGAATGAGCGTTCGTTCTAAATTAATCACATTGATGGAAGGTGAAGGAACGTGTAAAGTTCACTAATAGGTCTGTGCAGTTGGGTTTCGGAGAATCCTGTTGAATTTCTGCAAATCATTTCAGAGCATCATTTTTCTCAACACAACACCACTTAACATTCAGAAATAATTTTGACGCAGCCTGACTGGAGAGGACATTTGGAATTCATGTCACCTCCGAACAGCTGCGAAACTTCTAGTGTGGAGTCACCCATGGATAGCTACCTGGAGACCAGTACTCTCGATCTGGATGACCTCCAACATCGAGCAGCTCCGACAACGTCGCTACGGTCTAGGACATCATCTTCACCTGCAGTCGCTCGTCAAGGAGCGCGTTGATGGTATGGACCGGAAGGTACCTGGAATGGAAAGACCAATATTTTCTTCGTGGACCCGGACTGAAGGTGAGCGCTGGCGGTTACATCGAGCAACTCGAGAAGAATATCCTCCCCACATGTCGTCGCCCGTACCTTCTTGGAAACTTTGTACTGCTACAGGATTGGGTGACACCACATGGAATCAGAGGGCGTTGGGAAAACTCTTGCCTACTTGGAATGGAAGGGAGCTGAGTACTTAAGAAGATTTATATCCAAGTAGGTCACCTGACCTGAATCTCCATTACCCGGTTCGGGCGGAGCTCAACAGGGTGGTCTACAGTGGCGGAGAAATCAACTATCTCGCTGAACTCAGGTACCCACTCACGGTCGCGTGGCAGAATCTCTCGATATCCACTCCTCCAGAAGGCTGTGGCGGAGTATCATGATAGTATTTAATATGCTGACACATCGACAGCTGATGGACTGATAGTCACATGCACCTCAATGTGTGTGAGCGTCCCATGTGTCTTTAGGCAATGCCCCTCTCAACCGACTAGCCCCAAGTTATAATTGTAGTCTGGTTCGCTGCGAACGCTGGGATGTGTCCGCGCGGCTGCGTTTGGCGCGGCGCCCACTGGTTTCAACCATTTTTTGTCGCTTACCCCCTTCAACTAATGTTACAAAACGGTCTGGCAGCACGCCAAACCCAGCATCACTGAAACGCCTCCTCATCCGCTGGGAACAAGGACGGTTGAAACCGCCATTTGCGGGAGCGACGTCGCACGCGACACCTTCCTGTGCGGCGGATTACGATTTTCTTGTCGCATATGCACCACCAAGCAGGGTAATTGCTGCGCACCCTTGCTGCACCCGAGGTCCATGGGTGTCCCTTGTGCGGACGAGTTGTCGCGCAAAGCCGTCTGTTTTTTAAAATGGTGCTTCAGTTCTGTTGTTGCGGACTGGGAGGGCCTTATCAGGGATTATGTGTAAGTTTTTCATATTTCGAATTCTCAGCATTGTTCTCGTAGCATCATTTACAGATTACAATGCTTCTAAAGGAAGACCATTAGGCTGCAAGCTAGATGGATCAAAACTTCTTAGGAAAACTCATAAAAGTTGGGAACAGCTGAGGCGTCACGATCCCGACGTAGAGATTTCCGACGAAGCCACTGAGGTGTATTCTTTTGAATTTCCTGTTTCTACCCTTAGTATCACAACTAACTTTAGCATCTTTTCGTAAGCAACAGTAGCGTTCTGTGTGGGGTTTCTCTTGAAGAACTGGAGGATATTTTTCTTCCCATCGATCCCGACGCTTCCTTCACTGTCTATCCTAATAAGCGGTGAGTAAATTTTACATCGACAGTAATTTCCTTAGGGAGGAAGAGAGTTTCTATTTCAGTGTTCATTCAGGTCTTACTCCTTTGTCAGCTTCTCGTCAAAAGAACGAGCTTCTGCCGCTCGAGAAAGTTTGAATGGAGTCGTGCCATCGCAGCTCAAGGTCTCTCATCAGCCCTTCTTGATATCTTACGTGAAACAATGTAAATATTTTCTACCATAATTGTTTCATTAAGGCTCGTTTTCTTTTGCTTGTCAGTTTTCTTCTCATTTCCTGTTTTAATCTTTCTTTCGCACTATTTACCCTTTACTACCCCAATCATCTGGAATCGAGCCTGTTTTGACCGACTTTTTTCTCCGTGGACAGATTTGGCTCAAATGTTGTCTCCTGAGATAATTTGACCTCCTGAATACGAATATCACATCGCTCAGCCCAAAACCTCCTAGCGCCTCGCGCCACAGGAGCCGGTGATTTGGGGTGTTTTGGCGCCGCTGCCTGTACGCAGGCGCCAGGAAGTTTCGGGTCGAGCGGGTGAGATTTTTATGTTCAGGAAGAAGTCAAACTACCCCAGGAGGCAAATTTTAGCCAATTCTGCCCACGGAGAAAAAAGTCGGTCAAAAACTGGCCTGATTTCGGATGATTGGGGCAGTAAAGGGTGAATAGTGCCCTTTCTTTTCACTTTTGCTGATACTCCTTTTTATACTAGTGAGATCAGAATTAGAAGAATAATAGTGCAGTTCCGCGAAGAAGGGTGGGGGCATTTCGCACTTTCGCTCCTGTGAAGCTAAGAAATGATACCAGTCAAAGTTTGTAGGAGCCACCTATAAACTCTTGTAAAGCAGTGAAATGACCTACAAATGCCGTTTACCATGGTGGCTCGAGAGCTCCAGCTTCACTACAAGTTTCAGCCGAGTGAGACAGTAAACCAAAACTGGTGAAGCAGCGAAAGTGTTAAGTGCCCTCCCCCCGACGCCGAACTGCGCCAAAATAGCATATGCCGTTGCGAATTTCTTGCTTTATTCGCGTTTTTTTTTTCTTGGAAGTAGTTCGAAACCCATTTCGTTGAACGTCAATATTCAGTGCCCAGAGGAGGGTCTCCTGACGGTCCGCCACTTCCAAATGATCTTGTACTAGTGGATGACTATGTCACAGCGGAACAGGAGGAAGAGCTTCTGAACATGGTCCTCAACTCAGGACGTGGTGGGATGATATTAGCTCTCTTCAAACTATCCTTACCCTATGGTTCTTATTCCAGCAAAGTCCCTGAAACATCGAGCTGTGGTTCATTACGGATACGAGTTCGACTACAGTGCTAATGCTGTGCTTTTAAGCCTACTGATTCAATTCCTGATCAAATTGCAAGACTAAGATGGCATAGTATACTTAACGAAGGCCTTCTTCACTTTCGACCAGACCAGGTACCACATATGACTATCCTATGCGCTCATCCCTTCCATCGTCATTTTTTAGGTTACAGTCAACGTTTATGAGCCTGGTCAAGGTATTCCCTCTCACCCCCCATCACATAACGCATTATGACGGCCGCACCCTCTCCCCGCCACGACCTCCATCGTTTGTTTGAGGTGGGCCCACTACCCCCCTCCACCCTTCGCATATTGTTTTTAGCACCATTTACTATCACTGCCTCGCTGATATAAGATCGGAAAATTCCTTTCATCGCCAGTCCTCGGCTTCCCTCTCTCTCTATTGTTCCGCTTCGAGTTCTGCCGCTGTTCAGTTGCGGAGGGTTTTTCTTAGCTCGCTAATACTTTCGATTTTCTCGCCTTGATGAGACCTTCTGATTCCTGTGAAGCTGCACGATAGGACACTCGCTGCACAACCTCTTTCATGAGGCCTGTAAACTCTTGCATACTGCGAAAGGGTAAAGGGGTCCATCACATGACTGTATAAGCTTTCAAGAACTCTTAGTTTCCCCAATAAAGGACTGCCAATAGCTTTTTGAGTACCGTTCATAGTCTCGAGAGCTCTTTTTAGGGAAAAAAGTCCCCCCCCCCCCCAAGTCCATGCCGATAAATAAGTGATAAGAGGCACGCCCTCTACCTCCCTCCCCCGCCCAAGCCGATCTTTGATATTTTGTTGTGGTTTTGAATTGAATTCCTGATTGAAATAATTTCTTTCCCTTATACTTTACGTCAGGCGCAATGTGTTTGCTTTCTGTCACTTTGTTACTTATTAACCTTCGACTACTATGGTTAGAACATTCTGAGCATATAGTCTGAATGCTACAGGCATATTTAGTATTGAGACCTTGTTTGAAGCATACACGGTGGGGGTGTAGTAATGCAAAAGGTCACACGGTCCTAGGATCGAGTCTTGTGCTGATTTCCGTCTTGGCCAACCAGGCCTTTGATCCTTCCAGGGTCGATTAATTGATATCCGACTTATCTACAAGGGTAAGGACGCACCCACACATCATTGGCCCCGAAAATCATTTTAAAGGTAAAAATCCGATTCAGAATATCATTACGAGTTGAGTGGAAGTAGAATGCGTGCGGACTATAAAGAGGGATTGATCAGCGCCGTAAGCTTTATCCTTGGATCTTTTTATTCTTACAGCTTGTGCTCCGATGTGGTAATGGAATTCAAAGATGGAGCAAATTCGGCTCGAATATGCCCAGTGCTTTTGAAGCGACGATCACTGTGCTTGATAAAAGGGGAGTCGAGGTATCGCTGGAAGCACGGGTAGGTTACCTAGCTGTTAAATGATTCGATTAGACCTACTTATATCCTTTATCCTCACTCTTGCTCCGATCTCTATATCCAACAGACCAGAAAGAGGTCATCCTCCCTGTTTTCCCATTTCAGCATTGTGAATCGGAAACACGATATCAATCCGGTTACACATCGAGTGATGCGTCGTCAACTTCGTGTATCTATAACATTACGGAAGACTCGACACGAACGCTGTCAGTGTCCATTCAAGGAGTTCTGTGACTGGGACAGGGGAGGTATATTATCCATTACCTCTTATTCGTTTTTGTGGAACAAATTTGAAGCTCTACCTCATTCTCGACTCACTAGCCCGTTGTTGCCACTCAGGCGATCTGACAATGACAATAGACTTTACAGACCAGATATTTTCCAATCATTCTGTCGTACTTACTATTTTCTTGGACTATTTTGCAAAGGTAGTCCAAATCGGAGAGGAATAGGAATGTTTTGCGTGTATCCCCGACTCGCAGTCCTAACAACCCAGTGGTTGGAAATGATTATTTGTACCTCAGTAGTAGTGCGGTGGTAACCTTGAAGTCCTTCCATGTATCTTTCCTTACTCCGCTTCTGGCAGAATAACACACGCACGCTGTTTACTTAACCCTACACTACGTTCTTCCTAAAATCTGTTCCGTATATGACTAACTTCACTCTTCTTTCCTCTACCGAAATCTCACAAACAACCTAACGAGAATGACCTTACGCAGTCTTTTTTTATTTCCTGATTGTTCTGTGAGATGTATTACCTGACGTTACAGGAGAAATGGCGGTTCCATCCGATGACACTTCAGCCGAACGTATAGAACGATTATACGTGAATGGCGTATACGAAAGTATAGCGTCCCATTTTGATGAGACGAGATTTTCTAGTTGGGCCGGTGTTAAGAGGTAACCAACTGCTTTCTTTACTGTTAACTGCTCACTTTATTCAAACAAAGTTTTGAAATAGACGTAGCTTCTCCTGAGCAGTTTGATTTGTAGGTTTTTGAACTCGTTGCCTGACTATTCACTAGTATACGATGTTGGCTGCGGTAACGGGAAATATCTGGTTTTGGACGACAGGTTGTGCAAGGTGGGTTACCCCGGATTCTGTATATTTCAACTACATAGGGATTCATAATCGTTCAAAGACATTCCCGCGCTCGAGCAATTCGTAGGCATATTCCCTCATACAAATAATCTGGCCCTCAGACTTTTAGGTCTTCACACTTTCGCCTTCCTAGTTGTCTCTCCCACCAAAGTTGAGAGGCGGTTTCTGTCAAGATTTCAGTTTTGACTCCGTGTTTTTCGTTTTTTTTTTCACCGTTGGTTGATATTAGCATTGGAACACGCGAAGAAACGATTTGAGCCAGAAACGGGGCGGGATATAGTTCTGCTGGCTTGAAACGAACTGGTCCGGAAAATCGTCCTGTGGTTCCTCCAAGTTCCTACTCAGAACGTTCTTCATGGTTTTTTCGCTTTTCCTTCACTGGAGAGTCATATGTTGTAGACTTGCAGGTTTGTAATTGAAAGTCTCTATTTGTGTATTCAAATAATTTTAGGTTGGCTGCGACATGAGCCAGATGCTGTGCGAGATTGCTGGAGCAAAGGTCAGTGAAGTTTATCCTAGGTCGTGTTCATCTCCTGCATCATAACTGACCCCTAGCACCAGGGATGTTGCTATATAGTCTCTAAACAGTTTCTCACGATAGTTGCAACATTCTCACAGTTTACGTCTAAAAGATTCGAAGTCGTGGTGGGTGGAGTCTAATCAGCTTTCTCTTACTGTTAGTTCTGCGTATGTACTTGCACATCGGCTGGGTCCCCCCCCCCTCGAGTCTTTGTATGCGGCCTATCGTGTTCAATGAGCCACTGCGATTCTGAGTGGAATAAAATGCGTGCCGCATTCTAAAAAGGGTTTCAATAACGACAAGGGCTTTATCCATAGTTTTGCGGGGGTTGCGGGAAGCTTTCTCACTTGTGGTAGTGACCCGGTTTTTGGCACGGGTAACGTCCTTTAAATCAAGGCCTGAACGGAAACCATAAATTTGGGATTTTCCTAACATTTATTTATTCTTGTAAAATCCTTCCTCGACGTTTTGAATACTCTAGGGGTGTATGGTTGTTCGCGCTGATGGTTTGTTTCTCCCTTTTCGTGAAGGAGCAGATGCAGTTCTGTCTATTGCTGTTCTACATCATATGGCAGTGCTATCCCGGCGGCAAAGACTGATCAGAGAAATACTTAGGGCAAGTTGTCAGAATAGTACTGCTTTTCGTTTTCGAATTACATCTTGTCATTGTTTTCTTAGAATTTCTCGGCTCTGTTCTAAACTCTCGACCTGTTTTGCGAAGATCGCTACAAGTCTTGATACTTCAGGTACTGAAGGTAGGAGGCAGAGCGTGCATAACGGTCTGGTCAATGGATCAGAATAATTCTGAGTATTCGAAGATGAGGGAGAACAAGGTTCGTTTCAGTGCATGAGTAAGATGAATAGAGTCAGCGACAAGGCTTGAGCAAGAGTAGAGGAGGATTCCGGGAATTTCGGTTGCGTAATTATTCAGGATAGCCATCAGGCATCGAAACCTGAGAACCATAAGAGGGTCCCTTTCTCTGGGAAGATTCTTATTTTCACTTCGAATTTCCCTCCTGGAAACAGGATGGTCTATTGACAAGTGGTGCGGTCCTGGGTTCAAATCCCGGTTCGACTTCCGCCATGTCAGCCAAACTTTCCTTCCCTCGGAATCTGTTGTCAGACTCGTCTGGGAGGATAAGGGCATTAAAATGACATCGGCTGCTTTGCGTAGTTCATTGTATAGGCCGCATCGCATTCAATAAGCCACTACGATTCTGATGGAAATAGAGTGCGTGCCCACAAAGGGATTGGTAACGGCGAAGGCTTTAGACTTAAGTATTAACTTCCCTCCTGATGCTTTCGGGAATTGAATTTTTGGCATCTGCTTTCATCATTTCTTGAAGTTTTCTACGATTTCCATCCGCTTCCATTTATTCTATGCTCCAATTCGCTGCGGATGAATGACCTGTCAAGGCAGTATTAGTGAGTTAGCCACAGCGCCAAACCCGTTCTATCTCAGTTGTTGAAGCGGGTATGCGACAACAATTAGTAGAAAATGAGTGATACGACCAATATGATCCAGTCTTGTCACTTGCTTCAACTGGTGGAGAACGGATTTGGCACCGCGCCAAACCCATCCCGCCGACAAGCCTCTTCATCCGTATCAAAGTAGACTATACATGGCTGTTTGCTTGCATTTCACGTCGTGTCTGATTCCTCATGAACTTTCTGTTTCAACACTGCTGGGCAGTGTGCTGAACCTCCTAGGGCAAACGGATCACTAAAACCTTATCCCTAGAGCACAGCTAACTCAGTTGTGACTATGTTGCCTCAGAAAAGTAGAGATCTCTATGAATAGTTATGTTTTTAGGACTCCATTACTGATACACAACACCCGGATAGGCTATTAATCCATGACGGGAAAGATTTCATTCAGCAAGATATGCTCGTGCCATGGAGAATAGACGACACAGGAGAAACTTTTCTTAGGTATCGGAATGTGTTGCGCACCCTATTTTTTTTTGCAAAAAATTGGGCCTGGCAAACTTTGAATTTTTTCAGGTATTACCACGTTTTCGCGGAAGGGGAAATGGAAGAGCTTTTGAGGTCTGTGGATGGCTGTCGGATAGACAGCATTGAGAAAGAACAGGGTAACTACATCGCTGTGATAACAAAAGTTAGCTAGGTTCAATTTTTGATTTCATTCAAATTGTGATATATCGTGAATTGTTATTGTTGATTTCATTGTTCTAATAAATATAGTATACAGGTAACCATAGAAGTAACAGATAAAAACACTAGCATGTGAGACATTGCGTTTTCGCAGTGACTATAGGCATCTTGGCCTGGGTATGTGACAAGAGAATCGTGATTCACTGCGCTGGTTTGCGTCGCGTGCGACGTCGCGCCCGCAAATGACGATGGTTCCAGGTAGTAGATGGCGACAACAGGCAATTCAGAACCGAAAATAGTCATGAATGTCTACGATGACGGGGTCTACATGAAGTCCGTGCTCCGACAGGTTAACACGAGTTTAGAAAAACGCCGCGCCCATCGTCGCGTGCGGCGCAGCGGCGAATCACGATTCTTTTGTTCGTCTCCTTGGCCTAGTCCTAAACTATTATGTACACATGAAGAGTATCATGTACCATGTTTCATCAAAATCAGATCAATTAATGGCCTGGAAATCTCCTTTTGCACAGCAATTCATTCTATGTTTATCCAACTTCCAGTGACTTCGGCCTCAAATCTGTCATTTAGCCATGAAAAAACTATTTATTTGCTGTTAGAACAGCTTCTGGAGAGGAATGGAGATAGTCGATCATATCTTTGAATCGTTTCCGGCACTCATCCAGGCCAAAGAATGACACCAGCTCTTTGACAGGAGGTCCTTTCGTATTGTCGATCAAAGTAACTCGGATGATAGCAAGAAGCTTGGTATATGCCCATCCATGCTGTTCCGCAGCCACTTTTAGTGCAGCAGCATCAAGCGACTCTGAAAACCCAGCTGTAGAGTGTGGTATGATTAATCACCACTAAACAGTGAACGCTTTGAACTTACAGAAACGAGAATGATTTTTTCCTATCGGATTTTAAGCTAACTCCATAGCGAGCCTACTAGCATGTACCAATAGCCTCTAATTATGGAAGTGCAGTAGAGATCTCGCAATAAATCCGCAACGATGAAAATCCGATAAGCCCGTTGTATAAACATTTCCTCACCCCCTCCCCCCACTTCTTATTTGAAGACACCGTTCCTGGAGTAAGCGGACTCGCTGAGTAGGTGGAGCCAGGGCACGACATTATTGGCGCGCCCCTCCACTTTGCGCTGGCGGAAAAGTATCCCTTGCCCCTCCCACTCAACAATTCCAGCCGATATTCGTACTTGTTTGCCTATGCAGAGATCAAGAGGCGTTATATTGAGACCAGTGAGTATTGTGGTTTGTTTTCTGTCCATAGCATCATAAAATTAGTCAAGGAATGGGCAAAGATGCCATGATTAACTGCATTTCTCATAAACCTTATTGGAACCTTACAAAATGAACGCGGCGCAAACGTGCCACCCTTTTGTTGCAAAGGAGAGTAAGGTGGTAGCAGTCTGACAATTCAACTATTTAAAAGAGACTCAATTGTCCTACCGCACTCTTGCAGATACGATAGAGCCGCGAGAGCTGTTTGCCGATCGCACACCGACAAAAGACGTTCAGCTGCCATAGGTTTGGTTAAGAACCATCGGAAATCGCCTTTCGTCAGTGTAGACAGAAAAGCAAAGTTTTCCTCATTAGCTTTCAAGAAACTCGTCACCTGAATTCGATTAGCAAATTTTCAGTTTCAAATGGAATGATCTATTCTGTCATACCATTTTCAGGTAAGCAACATCCGGAGCAGGTATATTTGGCAGGTCCTGCTTGATTAGCCTGTGTAGCGCAGGCAGCAGTTCGGTTTCAAAATCCGACATTTGAAAAGCCATTCGGCCATATCTATCCAGGGTCTCATGGTCAAGCTGGAAAACGAAGTTCAAAAACAGAATACCCTGCAGCAAGGCCTGATTTCTCGCGATAACCTGCAAATTACGCCTTCCGATGCAGTGTTCATCGAAATTTGCGATCATTTCTTCGAGGCTGTAGAGATGAGCGGTGTCGAAGTCACGAATACCACTACCATTTCGAATCTGCGAAAATAATGACTAAGAAACCGCTAAATGATAATCGTAAGCTAATGATGTTTCCAACGCACCAACAGGTTTAAAACAGCAGTCGGCAATGCACCCAGTTCTTGCTCATAAAAGTCCACGTATGCGTCTTTATCCCTTTTGGAGAGTTTCTTCTTGCCATCTCGTGTTATGAGAGGGAGATGAAGCCATTTCGGTGCTGACCATCCGAACGCACTGTATATGGAAAATTGATTCACAACATTTTCAAGTGTACTGTACTGCACTTACTTATACAAAAGCACATGTTTACCCGTACTGCTTAACCATTCCATACCGCGAATGACGTGAGAGATGTGCATTTCTCGATCATCTACTATATTTGCGAGATGATATGTAGGAAATCCGTCGCTCTTGAGCAACACCATGTCACTTTCATCGATGCACTGATCCACTGAACCGAATATTTCGTCCTGAAAAGGTAGTCTGTGTCAGCCACAATCGGACAGAAGCTGGGTGGTAACCGGGAGATTGTATAGTTGCGAGCAGCGATGCTGGGGGTCGGGGAGGAGACTAGCTTTGCGGCGCCAGCCTGTTCTTAATCAATTGTTGAAGGAGACAAGCGGGAACAATCGGTGGAAACGGCCGGATCTACTCCGAGCTCCGCTCCCCCTCACAAGCCTTAATATCCGCAGCAAACAGGAGTGTAGTGTAGTAGCTGCCTTTGAATTCGCTGTCACGCTCATCTTTGAGCTCAACATCTCATCAAAAGATACTGCGGCTGCAGCAGCAAGTCGCACCGCTCACCAGGCGCACACCGCGTTCAAATCCTGGTTCAACTCCCACCCGGACCAACCTCCCATGTCATACCTCTGGGCCGGGAAATCGGTACCAGTCTCGCCTAGAAAGATAAAAAAACTGACATCTATATTGGCTGCCCTCCACCTCCCTTCTCCACAACTCAGTTTATAGGCAGTACCGCATGTAGACTGTACATCACCATATGTGATACACACCGACACTTATCTTCAGAGGCACGCCTCGCGTTTGAAAATGCTGGGTTGTGCGAAAAAATGAAGAGAAAGTAGAAGAAACCGCCCGAAATGCCCATATAGACCGTGTGCAGAACCGAGGTTGTATGTTGATCAGGTGAAAGAGCGTGGTCGGACCGAGTTCCCACTTGTTGAAGTCACCTTACCACCACACTCTCACCATAGAAAGTTGGGTTTTACGGTGATCAGTAGGCAGGGTGGTGCCTTGTCGCGAGGGGAGGGTGCGTGCTCGCGAAAGCAGTACCTAATCCATGCTTGTGGAAAGGACTACCAATTCCAAAGATTTGTCTGAACATCAAATGAACGCGGTGCGTGGTTTTGAAAAAGGTATCTTATAAGTCTGAAATTTGAGCAAACCAACCTCGAAGGACACATTTTGTTTATCCAGTTTGAAACGAATGACGAATGGCTCCCCAGCATCTGCACGTGTACGCGACTCGACATCATCTATAGAGCGACACTTCTTGTCATATTTTGGGACTTCGTTTCGCCTCACGGCATCTTTACGAAGCAACGCTAAACGCTAAAATACTACTCTCAAGAGCTGACTGAACGAATACACAGAAAAGTGAACTCACA
>MU914171.1:44895-60358 GCA_036418165.1 Cooperia oncophora | reverse complement strand
CCTCTGTTTCAGCATAACAGTTCATTCGGCCGCACCACTGTTTAACATAGTTATTTCGGATTTCATTGATGACGACGCGAAGAGACATTCTCGAAGGTATGGAATTCTTTAGCGTAAAGGGTTTATACCGGATTGCTAGGAAGTGGTTCACAGTGGGCAAAAACGTCAAAGCGCAGCGCTGTTTGGAGACAATATTCCGCGATTACTTTCGGGTGGAAACTCAAAAAGTTAAACCTTGCATTACTTCGCCCCTCCTCATCCCTATATTCCAGGTCCGCGCTGTCTTCTCTAGTATTCAGCTTGAATGCACTATTCGTTAAACCAGCTCAATCGATAGCACCAGTTGTAATTGTTTACATACTCAACAACTACGGGTACAGTGTAAGTTTTATATTTACTTCTTCTTTCGTTCTTCTTCTTGTCGTGCTCGGTGGACGGGCCCGCTTTTCATATTTTTGATGCCACGTCTCCCTGGGGTATCCCGGTCTCCCGGTGGGTGGGATTACATCAAGGGAATCAGCGCCTGAACCAGCGATCGATTTTGCGAGCTGATTTCCTTCCTTGAGATGACTTCTCAAATCCAGTTTCGATTCTCGGAAAATATCATCACATTCAGTTACTTCCAAATTAGTTAACTGCTCGTTAACATAACATTTTCCCTTTTTTCCTATTTCTTTCTTTCTTCCAACCTTTTCTTACTGATAAACACGGAAGGGAGCTATTTTCTTGTTATTTCCTACTAAGGATACGTGGAAAGAATATGCTGAAAATCGAACAACTGAGGAATTTTAGGGAAGGGGGTCGGAAACAAAGGGATAGAAGTATAGGTGAAACCAAAGCTGAACTGTTTCCTCGTTTTGTAATCCCTCCTTACGTCTTGAGCTAGCTGTTTACATTAAACAACTGAACTATTTCTTTCCCTTGAAAAAATTGGTGTTGATTGTTGAATTTCTGATGTTTACAGGACTATATTTCATCGAAGCATGCGTCGGATGAGCTTATTAATACTATGCGTACGATCTTACTCATGACACCAGTGGTCCTTGGTGGACTACAGTATTACGTCTTCAAATCATATTCTCTCAAGAACAAGCATGTGGTGAAACCACAAGAAAACATTTGATTAGGATTAATTGTTTTCCTTTGTATGCATGTGTGTGCACACGGTCGATCGCGGCCTCAACCACGATAACGCGGTTGAGCGCTGTTCGGCTCAGGGGGGAGGCATTTTGTACTTTCGCTGGTTGCTTTCGCTAGTTCCTCTTGAATTGCACCATGATTCACCTTTTTAAGAACCGTAGCCTCTTGTCAAGCGTAAGCGAAGCTTATGGCATAGCATAGCTTAACAGAATTCACAGGTCTCCTTGGGAGGCATTGGCAGTCATTGATATGAACCAGCAAAATGCCCCACCAAGCCGTTCTTCGCCTACGGTTCTTAGAGATGATGTTGGTGCATATTCAGTTACATTTGTTTCAATATAAGATCGATGTTTAATGCTGTATATTTCTATTTCTATGTAATGTTGCGATGGCTCGGACAATGGTTTCTGCCCATATGAGAAAACATGGTTCATTTCTAGGCGCGGCATGTTTTATTGATTTGATATACTTTTATTATTTTCACTCCTGAGTATAACTGTTACGTCCATAGACGATTTGTAATAGCGATTTTTGCACCGACATGAAATCCCATTCCTAACATCATTTGTTATACCTCTTACTAATGTAATGCAGTGTATCTCAAAGTTGTTATGACTATGAACCAGTATCTTTTCTAGTCGGCAGTTGTGAACTTCATTTTTTTCTAATACCATGTGATATTAATTCATTTTTTCACTTCTATGGCGATTTTACTTAATTTGATGCGCGTTTTGCGAGATTCTTCATTTAAGGCTTTCCCTGTTTTTTTTTCTGTTTTGTAAAGGCTTGGATTTTGCTGAATAAATAGGTTCTTCGGTTGTTCATGAGCCTCTTGATGAAAGTGTCTTTGGTATGCCCAGCTGAGTTATCGAGCTTATCACTAACGATGCATAAATAGTAGTTGTATTCCTAGATAGCAGAACTCTTTATTTACTCTGAGGCTCTCGTTTATGCTTTGCGACCGGGGAGATAGTATAGGATGAATGTGGGCCAGGATAAGCACAGCTAATGGTCTGCGCCTTGGGAAGTTAGGAGAATCAGGAATCGACTTTTGAAAAGAAAGAGTGGTGCATTGAGTGGCGTCGGCCAACTGCATTTTGAGAGGATAGCAGGGTCGGACGGCGAGGGTATCGGAGAATGGGGTTGACGAGTTGTTCCTGCACCTTGGCTCACCACATTTTCCAAATATGTCGATTCTATTCTATCGCGACGCCAAATGGAATAAAGGAAAGGGCAGTGTTCCATCTGGAATCAAGCCTGTTTTTTACCGACTTTTTTCTCTGAGGACACATGGGGCTCAAAAGTTGTCTCCGAAGGTAGCTTGACCTCTTGAGCACGAATATCACATCCGCTCAGCCGAATACCTTCTGGTGCCGGGGCCAAAAATACTTTTAATCTCGAAATCACTCAAAACGTGTCAAGTGGGGTAGTTTGACTTCCTGAACACGAATATCACATCCGTCTGACTGATACCGCCCGACGCATACGTCACGAGAGATTACATGCTTCTTTTGACCCCTGGCCTGTAGCACACTACACTCGTTTTCGTGAGAAGCTGTGCGCTAGGGTATTAAGCGAACGGTAGAGAAAAGCAGCACTGCCGCCGGTTCCCTGTGACAATGATCTTTTTTTATTAAGGCTCAGCCTTAGCAGAGGAAAGGAGAAACGGTGCAGGCGAGTAGAACCAGTCACAATCACGTGTACCCCTTTACTCTATCCCGAACATTCTCAATGCTCCATCCAGATTTTCGTGTCGGGGGGGGGGATAAACTGCCCCTGAGAATAAGTTTCCTTTGAATTGTGTTATGATTTGATTATGTTTGGCACCGGCGCCGTAGCGCGGTGCCAGGAGTTTTCGAGCTTCTCAAGCGGGTATTCGTGTTTAGTTGAGTCCAAACTACCCCGGTAAGATACTTTTTAGCCAATCTCTGCTCTCGGAGAGAAAAGTGTCAGTCAGAAAGTGGCCTGATTTTGGAAAAATTGATTGGGGCAGCAAGGGTAAAATAGTGCCAGAAGAAGGAAGGATCTGGTCCTGTTTGTCGATTCTCTTCATGATTGCAAGTTTTTTATACGACTGCGTTCTTTTTCCGACAACGGAAACAACTATAGATGGGAAGAAACCCCAAACCTTTTCCTGTGAACGGTACAGGCCCGTCGTCATTCTCTGAGGGGGGGCTTTAGGCGCTAGATACTATCAACGTTAGTGGTCTGGTGGACCAAAATCGACTTGCATTCCATGCTTCCACTCCTCTTCCTTTTCGATGATTACCTTTCGTCCACTGTATCATTAAGAATGTGCTGTTCAGGGTTGTGCCAAGAAGGTTACCCAGGTTGTATTTACATTATTTGATATCTTTCGATGTCTTTTAGATATTATGATGTTCCACGCCTCTCGGACAACCACTTATATAGAGCTTACATGAGGTGTGCTTGTTTTGTGTTTGAAAACATTTCTGGGTACAGGTATGTCGTTACTACATCTTTTCGTTTCTAATCTTGGTGGAAAAAAAACCTGCTGCTAAAGCGATGTAGAATGGGCAGCGTTATGCCTAGGGATTGAGAAGACGGCGATTTGGGAGACTCCGCTTACAGCGCGCCAAGGAAGTAGATAGGTATCGTGTACCCATCCACTTCCTTTCTGCCCGGAAGACGAGTCTTCCAAATAGGTGGATCGCTCTATCTTCCAAAACCGGATTGCCGGATGCTCGCAATTGCTAGCGACCTGGGCCGATTGATACTCAACCACTCCTTTGCCCGGAACGCCAACTCTCCCGAATCGTCGAATCTCCGCTGTCATCAAGTATGAACGCAGCCTTACTGAGCCACTGGTTACTATCCTTTATCACAGAGCAGTTGCGACAAGTACAAGCAATGCCAAAAGCGTAGAACCCGAGGTTCCTACCTGATAGTTTTCGCAAACTTCTCTCTTTTGGGCTTTCTCAGGAATCGTGAATCGTGAACTTGAAGTTACTAAAAAAGTGATGATCTGAATTTTCAGTTGAAACTCTATGGTGACTTCCAGCATTTGATGCGTGAACCTGAAAGTGCTCTTGTTCTAGCAAATCACCAGAGTGATGGTAAATATTGTGGGTAGCCACTTCCAGTTACTGGACTCACGAGAAATTATTCAGTGGACTGGGTTGTAGCAGTTATGCTGGCGGAACGTCAGGGACAGCACGGTAACTCAGCTGGTTTTCGTGTCATGGTGAAGCATGTAATCCATTTTGTACCACTCTTCGGATGGTACACTTTTCAGGTTTGTTGTAGACCTTGGACCTCTTATTTTCTGAATAATCCATTGTAATAGGACGTTGCAAAGTGCATACAATTGCGCAGATTGTGGAGCCTGTCAAGGGAGGAAGGGAGCGGGGCCGCCTGGCGTGACGCTAGCCAATTCTTGTCTTTTTTTTTCTTTCGACAAGCGACAAGACTGTATAATAGCAACAGTTGTACGACTTGGAAGGATTTCATAGTATCAATCAAAAAAGACAATATAATGAAGCTCAGAATCCATCTAACATTACGCGAACGGTAAAATATCGTCAATATCAGTCGTTTTCCACCAATTATTGTAGCTTACCTGTTTCAACATTTGGTCCAGAACGGACTGGCAGCACCAAACCCAGCCTCACTGGCACCTCCGCCCCCTCCCATCTCCGCTGCGATCAAGACTGTACATGATATTAAGATCTGGTTTCGCTAAAAGTTGCATCTACAAACCGTAGCCCTATTTAGTAGTCATAGTTCGAAGTTTTCAGCGTGGTTACATATACGTTCGGAGATATGGCGAGTTTCTGAGTGCACCGGTATTGAAGCAGCTTGCTTGGCTGGATTCGTTAAATGAAAAGTTCTGGCTGCTCATTTTTCCGGAAGGAACGAGGTGAGATTAACCTGTGCTTAGTTACAAGCCTGCGCCTGTGACCCGGGTTTGAAAACATGGAATTTCGCGGCTCAAATACTAATGACAAGGCTGTAAGTGATTCAGTAGTAAAGAAAAAAGCAGACAAAAATAAACGCCGAAAATGCCTCGTACAGAACCTCATGCTGAATGCGGAACCTCATGCTTGCCAGCGCATAAGAGGAAGAAAGGGCGTGATCAGATGAATTTTCTCTTGTTGGTACGAGCTCTTTCTCCTTATTACCTGACCCACACCATTCGAAAAGGAGAGCCACCAGGAAATCTTTATAAATGAAACTCGGGCGTCGTCGTGGTATGTGGGCGGGGCCGTGGTTCCGTCGTTAGCGAGCGGCACTTTCCTCGCCTGCTCTAGAGCTGCGGTTCTGCTTTTTTTACTATTTCTGAAATTTTACTGCTCAGTAGAGCGCAGGTTCCCTAAATTCAGATAAAGTTTACAGGTACTCTCGCAAACGTAAGCAGAAGATCCTTCTGAGCCAGGAGTTTTGTCGTAGAAAGGTAATCTATGATGAATTTGTAGGAATTAAGAAGCTATCAGCTTGTTTTGCCTATGGGACACATTTATGAGAATGAGGTCACGTAAGTCAAAAGTAATGATTCGTTTACTTCTTTTATTAGTTCAGGGAATACCAGAATTCAAGAATGTTCTGAGTCCTCGAGTTGGAGGTATATTTATGGCGTTAGAGCGACTAGAGACCTTAGATGCGATCTATGACGTCACCATCGGATATGGTCAGACCAGGTTGGTCAATTCTACCAACCTCAATTTCATGTTATGTGATCAATGGGTTGCGCTGGGCTTCATTTCCGGGGTAACCTCTTGAGATTCCCACAGCAGTATGGCTCCCACAATGTAAAAAATCTTGAGTCATAATGTTGTGTGTTTGGTTGTTTGCTGCCCTTTTCTACAGCTGAAATGCCACTCGTTTGTGTATCTCCCGTACCCTTTTTTGCTCATATTCGCTGCAAAACTCCCTGTGTACTGAAAAGAGGATAAAATATTAGACATCAGTTCCGAAAGCTACTGCCGTCTTGTGCTTTCTTTTTTGTGCTGTCTTAAAAAAATTCCGCCTGGGCTGCCTCCAAAAAAAAACTCCGAAGTCGGACGTTTCCTGGCCGGCACGGGATTTTTTGCGCCTCCAATGTCGAGTTCTTCAGATTTTTCTGGCTCACTACATGCCAGTATATATGCGTAATCTCATTCAAGAACGTAAAGAGATCAGTTGCTACCACAGAAGTCGGCGTGGGGCCGTGTCAGCGGGGCATGGGTTCGGCGTGGAGCCAGCCTATTTTCCATTGATCGTTGCGGTTTCGGGCGTTCAATGAGAGGTGGAAAAGGGGCTGGCGCCGTGCCAAAAGGAAGAAAAGTGAGGTATGGATTGAGGTGGGTGAAGCCGTGCAAGCTCATCTAATTTGGTCAGCTGAAGGCATTGTTCAGCAAAGATACGACAACCTGTCGATAGCGGAAACTGACGTCAACAGCATCTCATCTGCAGTTTTCGAAAAAGCAAATTGGTTATCTCGTTGCAGTCAGTCGGGGCGGTCTCAGAAAGGATGCAATGAGCCCACCGCGGTGTTTTCGCCACTGTTTGTTTCCTTCTGAATCGGTTGCTATCCGATCACCATTGGTATCCGGAAGCGGACTCATGCTACTCCTGACACCGCTCTGACTGGTTGCGAAGTTGTCAACTGGATGCGCTGTCCAAATGTCCCTTGAACACCTGGAGCGAGACGTTGACGATGCAAAGTCTAACTAATCTGAGTTTATGGTATTACTTTTTCCATCTGTTTACCTCTTCATTTTATCTGAAAAAAGCTTCGATGTTATTGATTGACATGGCCAGTGGTATAAAGATTGTTCTAGGTAGTTCCCTCGTAATTTAGATATACAACCCTCCTGACTTATTCATCCTACAAAAAGTTGTTTATGGTGATCGAATGGCCTTGAATGTCAAAGTGCTGGACTTTTGAAGGTTACCGAAACGCCATGGCCTCGCGCCCAATATGTTCGAATTTTGCTGTGGAGGATTGGCCGGAAGGACCCTTAGTATTCATGTGAAGAGATATCCAGCGAAGGATATGCACAAGAACCGTAAGGAACTGCAAGAGTGGACGCTGAAAGCATATAGGGAGAAAGACAAGTGGGTTTCCTTGATCTTCCAAACGATTACTGCTTTACTCTGGTACTTGTCTTCTGAACAAAAAGAAAATTGAGGCTAAAGACTAATATTTGGTGTGTTTAACTGTTTTCTGTTTCCACACCATTGTTAGGGTGGAAATTGGCCAGCAGGAGGTGGCCTCACCACCACACGGCCAGGACGTCGCACTGAAGTTGCACGCGCACGAGGTAGCAGAGTACCTCCTGGCTAAGTGACTTGACTACTACGATACTCCCATCTGCAATCCATTAGGTCCTGGTGCCGCGAACGTGACGTCGATGAGGACGCATCATACCGCAACCTGAATGTGCTGTCCCACACCCCTACTACACGTAAGGAGCTGGCTCAACTCTAGGATCACATCTAGCTCATGTCGACAAAAGCTCTTGCATGCTCGCCACTCGGCCATTCTGTTTTCGGAGTCAGACTTCATCTCATGAGCAGTTATACAATGAATTGCCCACATTGACAATGACCGCATTGCTCTGGTAGGCTGACACATCAAAGACCACAAGATGGATTGAATCGAGCTGTCAGCACTGCTATTGCTGCATGGCGCCAGAACCAGGCGGTTCCTCATTCACGCCTCACAGCTTTATTAGTTTGAACTTAAAAGCTACTTGACTATCTGCTTTGCTTTGGTTTGCTTCAAATAGTAGTAAATCCTCTTCCCAAAGCGTACTTGATTTCAGGCTTCTTGACCGCTTCTACGAAACAGGCGAATTTCCGGATCCGGTGTCCTTGCACGAACCAGCAGTGTCGATCTACCGAACCATTCCACCAACCCTCTGCTTTGTCGCAGCGCTAGTTGCACCGTTTTATGTGCCAGCTGTAAGAAAGGCCTATCTGTACACTGTGGCTAGTTTCCCGTTGCTTATCCTTTGGCTTGAAATCAAAAAATGTGCCTGAATGTTTCCTGATTGTTTCCTCGTTGTTTTTTTGCTTGTTGAAATTGTTACAGTTGATAGTTCCTAGAACATTAGAATAGCTAGAATTGTATAGTTTGACTTCGAGTTCAAGAACACGCAGCTTCTGAGTTTTTTTTTTGTGAACAGATGTGCAACCTTATTTGCTGCGTGGTGCGCGTCGGAAGGGGGGGGGGCTGAGTTTGATCCGACGCCAGCCTGTTTTTCACACTGTTTCCGCTTGCACACTTCAACAATGGTAGAGAAGGGACTGACGTTGCGCCAAGCCTTGCCCCCCCCCCCCCCCATGGCCCTACCTTGGTTGTTCAACGTTCCAGTATCTATAGAAGAGAATTCATTTTCGTGTAAAGTGACCCGTGCTATTAAAGACAGCGTCCACGATTACCCGAGCTACAGAAGCCTTCTATTGCACGAAGGTAGCGCGGTCCACAATTGCGGAGCATGTCCATTTTTGCGACTTTAAACTGGTCGACAAGAGTGCCACGGCTTAGCGACGACAGGATAGCTCCGCCCATATGAGCTGAATCCACCGTTTTTCATTCTGTTTTACCATCTGTACCAGCTATATAGCTGTAGGGGCTCTTGTACATATTTTACCCATACAGTCTTTATTACTGATGCCAGTCGGGACGGTCAGCGAGCGAGCACACGTTTGGCGCGGTCTCAGGCCCATCTTCCATCAATCGTTGCGGCTTCGCTCGTCAGTAAGTGGTGGGGAAAGGGATTGACGCCGCGCCAAACCTGTGCCCCACTGACACGCCCTGAATAACTTCACTGGTAACGACTGTACCATTATCCGCTTTTAATTTCTACAAACACTTTCCTACTTGTACTTCTGCGCCATGTGTTCATATAATGCTCAAAGCGAGTAGGATCCTTATTTGAGGCATTTTCGTCTGGAATTGTCTTCTTTCTTCAACAGCATCCCAATTACACCACATTATCCGATCGATCTCCTCCCCAATGACCTAGCAGTATTTCAACTCGGGGTTGGGGCGGGCGTGCCTGTGAGCGACTAATTCCAGTGCAACTGCTTTCCCGCTACTGGCTTCAGGGTTCTTCTGGCAACAGTTTATTTTAGCGTTGTTCCTTCGAGCTCGTTCTTTTGTAAGCCACTCATGACATGTGCCTTCAGAGGCTGTGCATTAAATTGACCGATAACAATTTTGCTCCGCTGTCTATGAACTGCCGTTTATTTATGATTTTTTTCACTTATTTTTTCTTTTGTGATGTTTTCAAACTGTATGAAATAATTGTTGATCAAAGGAGCGGTGCTAACGTGAATTTTCAATGAAAGTGTCGCGCAGCGAGCGGAGGCCTACAACGCAATACATAACGTTCTTCTTCGGTGCCGATACCGGAGCGTATGAAGGGCTGGGTTTGGCATGGCGCCAGCCTGTTTTTGCCAATTGGTTGGTTGCTTGCCCGCTTCAACAATATGGTGAAGAGTTGGTGCCGATCCGACCAGGTTTAGCCTCGCGGCTGCTGTTTATGCGACGTGGGGGGCGGAAGGGGGGGGGGAAATTTGTATTATAATTGCTTCCCTCGGTTACGGTTTACAAGCACACTGCTTGTTAAAACTAGTGAAACACTTTGTGAAGCTGGAAGAAGATCGTTCTAGTACCATCCTAAAACGTGGTCAACACGAAAAGGGGTACCTGAGTTTTGGGTTGGCGAATCGATGAGAAAAGCAGAATACCCTCCCCACGTCGATAAACAGCGCCTTCAGCCCCTCTCCCCGCTATGACACGCCCAGCGTTCGCACGGAGAAAAGACCGTAGGACGCTTGTCATTTGGCCTGACTCCTGGTGAGTCACCGTGGTGGAGAAACTAGATTTTGTCTTCACCTTTGAGAGGATTCTTTCGCGTTTTGGAAGCGCAGAACTTCTATGACGAGTTGACTACAGCCAGCTGGCACATCTCTGGCGCTGAGTACTGTCCAATGGTAAGTCGGAACTCAAGCAGCCGCTTTTTTCCAAAACCTCTCAAAAATTTTTAGTGGTTCCGTGCTATGAAATCTTGAACCAGCCAGTTTGCCGATTAGAGCTTCCCTCGAAGAATATGTGACAGTATGATCGTCTGGGAGGATCTAAGAAAGCACTTGTCCATTGGCTGCCTCCAGAAGGCCAGTATACAGGGAAGACACATTCAAATGCCATCACGATACTGTATGCAATAGAATGCATGGCTCAGCCAGTGAGGATGGAGAGAGTGCTTGATTTCTTGGATCTACAAAGGCAAATTGTCCACTCTTATCCGTCCGTCCGTCCGGATTCCGGTCCTTTTGGTTTGTGTGGAGAAAATAGCGTCCGCAGCGCAGTGGTGTGCCACTCTCTTCGGCCAAAAGTGCACGGGAACGGGGTTGGAGGATAGTAATGATGCCCAGGTATTCCGCCTGCGTTTCCGCATGGCCAGCCAGTAGCATTTCCGGTTGCTCTCTAGTATTGAGTGCGTGTTTTGCTGCGGAACCTTGGTATCAGCGTAAGTGCTGCATCCTGAGGAAAGCGCGAGCAAAGTACGGAGACAGCACTCAGAGCCCCCCCCCCCCCGCCTCATACAGCCCGTCCGCGTATTCTGAGGGGTATGCAAAGCGGCACGACGGCACGCAACTGCACGCTCCATTCGTCTCAACATAGGAAGCGACCGTTCTTCGGGAGGTGGAGTACGTTAGTTCTTCGACTCTTCAAACTTGTTAGAAAAAGTGCTTGCAATCTACAAATCGGCCAATGGGAGTGATTCGCGTACTGGGAGACTTAGTAGCTTTTATCATTAGAGTTTTAGTAGATAAGATAACGTCGCAATCAGGTGGGGCGGTGTCAGAAGGGGCGGAGCGAGCCCGCCTCCGACTGCCTCGCTCAATCAATAGTAGTCGGTTAGTGGTCAATTCAGGAAGAAAAGAACCAGTGGGGATAATGCCGTGAATGGGCTCAAAAAACCTTCTTGAAACTGATTGCGACGCTATCAACTCCAGGGCTTTTTATTTTTCCACTGATAATGACCCTTGAACTTCCTGATTGACTCTGATGCTTGACGGAATTGCCTGTTAACAATCTTTATTCATAGCTGAACAAATATACAAGTGTACAGCGTTTATTTGGGTGATTAACAACACTGCTCTAGCGAAAGTATTTAGGGAGTAATAGAAAACGAAGCAAACAGATAAGGACGGGCTAGGGAGTGGATGATGGGGAGCGAGCAAAAGACAACGATAAAGAACAAGAAGAGTAGAAACAATTGATCGTATTCGAATGCTTCACGCGGATGTATGGGATGGACAGTAGATCGGCGACAGCGAAATGGCTAACCCGGATAGCACAGGGACTTATCGGGACGGACGTGTAGGAGGTGGAGGGATTAAGACAGCTGAGACATAGAGCACATCATTTTCACCTAGAAACACCGGAGGTAGGCTAATCGGACTATCAGAAGTGAGGCGGGAATACGGTAGGACACGACTGGTACCCGAGCAGCTGGTAGGTTACACACATGCACACACAGACATGCATACACACATACATAAACTGAGATATACACAACAATAGATAAACAGAAGGAACTTTCAGGACCGGTACGCACATATACGTGGACTGACTGACAGACAAGCTGACAGACAGACAAACAGACAGGCAGATGGACTTAGCACATTCCAGCAGAACATCAGTCATTCACAACAACCTAAAAGCAATATTCCACCAAGCGAGAATGCGGCACTGGTACTTTATTTACGGGCCGGGCGAAAGAGAGGTAGTTGAGGAGAGAGGAAGAGAGGAGTGCAATCGAAAGGAGACGTTTTGGAAATTATCAGGACTGAAGACTGCTTGAAACTTCGGGTGTGTGACAAGACAATCGTAATCTGACGCGCTGGACGCGGCGCGCAACATCGCACACGCACGGGACGAGTTGTCCTGCGCAGTCGTTTGAATCTGAATGTTAAAGGGGCGAGAAAGATTGATATCGCTCGGCACAGAGTCTTGCAACCGTGAGACTGAAGTCAGAGTCGCTGCTTCAGTCGTCAGACTGAAGATCGGGAATTTGCCGCGCTCCACCCCACGATGCGCCGCGCGATCGCCGCCGCGGCAATTTACGATCGTCTTGTCCGTCTCCCGAAGCCTATTCGAGACTTCGAGAGAAAAAAATCCTGTTTCATCCATCCAGCATGACGGAAGAAATGCTTTGGCACAGAGGAGAGCGACTAGCCAGG
Organism: Cooperia oncophora; assembly: GCA_036418165.1. Classification (NCBI taxonomy): domain Eukaryota; kingdom Metazoa; phylum Nematoda; class Chromadorea; order Rhabditida; family Trichostrongylidae; genus Cooperia; species Cooperia oncophora. The sequence continues at coordinate 48,016 of MU914171.1, read as the reverse complement.
GATGCGCGCGCTCGCAGCACGGCTTCTGTGGTAGTTGACTTCTACATTACCAAGCATCCATGCGATGACCGCGCGCGTCTTCAGCTATTCACTTCAGAATGAGAGCTAACTGGGTAAGGTGTCGATGTTTCGGAGGTAATTACACCATAACCACCCTGACACAATTACGGTAGAGCATGTAGTTGTGTAATTACGACCAAAACAATGAACGACATCATAACAGCTTCAACCTATGATGAGTTGTCTGGACTCCTTCGACGCACTGGAATCGTGTTCAAACTGTTCCTAGAGGGTCAGATATACACAAGTAAGGTTTCCTGATACCTAGCCGGTGTCTGCCTCTCTCCGAATCCTTGGCGCGCCTAAATATCGCTCGACCCCCAGCGCCCTTGTTGCACGCTTGATGTGCCTTTTAGTTGTGATATTTTTTCCAGAGCCGGTCAGACTCCCTCATCAGCTCTCCGTCGCCAGCTGCAACAGTGAGAACATGATGAGTTGTTTTTTCTGTCTGTCCACGCCCACTTGGACTAGCCACGCCCACTCGCCTGCATGATACGCAGCGAAATGCTGGACACCGGCTGGTTTGCAATCGAAAAGTGTGTGAGTGTGTGGATACCGGAGAGACAACAGACACCAGCGCGTCACAATGACCGTTTCTGAGGGCTATGAGGGGGTGGAGTAGAGGATTTTTAAAGGCGAAAGTGATGAGAATGATGGTGGTGATGATGAAAACGCAGCAGTACACAGCACAAGAAAACGTACACAACTACGTAGTGAGAAATCGCGACTATTTGTAAGCCGAACTATAAACGCGATCTCAGGGAGTTTAAATGGGGCTACTTGGGTCAACCCGGGTAAATGAGTGTGTGGGTTTGTGAGGGATAAATTCGAACTACAAAACAAACAAGAACAATGAGAAAACAAGTAAATTCATCGGATGGACTGTAGATTCCGCGTCCGATTTCCTAGCGTGAGATTAGCTCAAAGGACAAAGAAGGAGGCTTGACGATAATGGACGAAAGGGGCGTCACTAATAACAAACCATAGTAAAAGGCAACGACGAGTGCGACTCCTAGATGATGGCCATCTCATTCATACGTCTAACAGCGTGATAGTTTTTTGATCCACACGACGAACATGTGATTAGCTCGTGCATTATGCTATAGTTGCCCTGAAAATTGAAATCATTCGGTTGTGATAAATGATAGGAATGGCTTATCACTACTGATGATGCTAACCGGTCTCAAGAAGTCAATGGTATATTCTGTAAGTAATTACAATTCAACGATATAAATCATTTCAATCATTACATCATCACCCTCCGCGACCAGCCAGGAAGTCCTTCTGCCTCCGCTAGCGAATGGTTTGCGACTGCGATCGCACCCGCTACGCAAAAGCGAGTGACGAGGGCCCCCAGGCTGTCAAACCTCTCATTGGCCCCACCCACCTTCACTGGTCCCGCCCACTGCTCTATTCGTCCATGATAACAGGAGACCTGCCAAAGGATGTAGGCAGGGAGACAGTCAATAAGGAATGAGACGGGTGAAATCGCAGCGACCATAACAACCACCAGGGCACGACTTGCCTCTGGGGAAAAATAGCAAAATACGATATCCCCTCAAAAGTTGCTCCTTCGTATGGCCGATTTTCCATTCTGCACTACGCAATCGATAGAATTCTCTCCTTCTACCAGTTTTCCGGTGTTTTCTCCTAGAGTGGGATCGAAGGGGGTACATTGCGCACGTGAGGGGAAAAAAACAGAGAAAAATCAAAACAGGAAACCTTTTTCCGCCCTTAGGGTCTTGTATAACGCCTCAGTACAGCCACTACGACACCTCCTCGCTGGGTCGTCCGATCACACCGTCCTTCTTCGCGCTAACCATGTTCCTTGGCCAGGGGGATCCTACTTGAGAGCGGACGTGGCGTTTTTTCTGGTTAGCTATCGCAAATTCCCTAAGTAGAACAATAAAACTGGATTCTATCGCAGAAATTGGTACGTATAATCGGTATCTCTGCAGACCCTGGAGCGTGTCACGGGGAATGGGTCTGAAGCGGCGCTAGCCCGTTTTTCCTGATTGTTGAGCAAAGCAAGGCCCTCGCGGCGCAAAGGCTAGCCCTGCCCCGCTATCAAACCGCCAACGTCAGCAACGCATAATGATTAGCGTGTGGTGCCCGGAAAGTAGGAGACATCCAGATGGGGAGTGTTAAATATTCTCGCTCTTCTTCAGACCTTTCCCACTACTCCTAACTCCGAGTTCTGATCAACCCTTAATTTTATATGATCATTCGTGAGCTGTTATGAAACCCCCAACGACCGAATTGAAATATTTTATCAGAGCTGCTCGCATGAAATTCAAAACTTGATCAATGCCCAATGCCGCTCCTCATATCATTGATTATTCGACGTGAAAGAGACATTGTCAAATTGAAAAAAAAGATTGACGTAATAGGTGAATGGAAACGGAAGATAAGATAATTTCGTGAAGTTCAGAGCAAACCAACATATTTTTCATTTTTTACTGAGCTAGTCATTAGAACAGCATCGTATTCCGGTCTTCCAAAATATCGAACAAAAACCTTCTCCCTTTAAAAAGTTTGATCGTCTTCATTCATTGTTGGCTGATAAAGAGGATCCCCTACCACCTCAATCTCTTTTTGGACAATTCTGGGTTTCCTACCGGTTCTCTGAGACCGTTTCAGAAGAATAATGAAGCGAGCTCAAATCTATTGAAATCATTAGATCCCTGTACGAACACCCACATTTCTAAACCCCAAGTGGATGGGTTTAGTTTCCTTCCACAATTCATCTTGTGAGAATCGTTCCTCCGCTGCAAGTAATTTACGAGCCTTGTCCATTCTTTGTCTGGAATACGCGGAAACAGTGCGCTAATTCAAAACCCACACAGTAACCACGTTCCTAGAGCTACTAGAACCACGAGGTGGGCTGGTCATCAATTAAGGGGACAAATCTTTAGTTCCAGAATGGGCCACGCACTGCCTTCCATGGATTTTGCTTATGATAGGGTTAACTGTAACAAAATTACAATTCGAAGAGAACCGCAGATACATACTAAATCAAAACTGTGTAGAAAAAAAAAATCAAGTGTGCCGGCCCCGTGAA
>MU914171.1:21931-34560 GCA_036418165.1 Cooperia oncophora | reverse complement strand
CAGAATCGATCGTAGCAGCATGGGGGGGGGGTCGTGCTCACACCGACATTTCGCACATCCCCATGCTGTACCCTTTCAGCAGCATTTCAACAGCAATGTGGCCTTTAGAATGAATTGCCGGGCCAGAAAGGCCAGCTGATGCATGAGACATGTTGTCATCCCAGACGGGTCCGATACCAAATCCCTGGTCCCTACCCAACACGGAAGGCTTGACTGGGGATTTCCCAGTACCACTTCATGGTGGTAGTCGAGATCGAGTGCTCTCTAGACGCTTCGATACCTTGCCCAGGGTACAGTCTCCTGATCTATAGAATGGTAGTGTCACTGCAACCTCCCCCTCAATGTTTCCTGGTCTGGCATGTCTTCACCTTCCTTTCTTCCTAGCGTTCTTCACTTTCTGACACTTTCCAAAAAATTTTCCCGATTTTCCCATAAAACTACCGTGGAGAAGCTGTGGGGGGGGGGGCATGAGTAACTGCTTAGTGGTCACCAAACAATTACTCATGCTAACTAGCCAACTATCAGAATTGTAAATGTATAGTGGTAGTTCTTTGGCAACGACGCCTACAGTCCTCATCATTGTGGACCGGTGGGGCGTGTCAGTGCGGCTGCGTTTGGCGCGGTGCCAAAGTCGTTCTGCACCAGTTGTTGAAGCGGGCAAGTGACATTACTGTATTATATCCTTCGTATTACTCGTTTTCTACCACTTTTTGTCGCATACGCGTTTCAACAAAAAGGCTGAGAACGGCTTCAACAGTGTGCACACTCATACTGGCTGACACGCCCCACCGGTCCGCAATGATGAGGACTGTACATGGGGGGGGGAGGAGGAGGGGGAATGTGGAACGAAACGAAATGGGACATGGGAATAATCTGAAGAAGTTCCTCCGGCTAAGACCATTTTTTGGAGCAGTTCGCTCGATGGGGGAGGGGGGACATTTCCCTTTGTCGCCCGTTGACGCATTAATTGCTTTACAAGAGTTGAAAGGTACTGAGTGACAGGTAGTTTCCCCAAACCTGGGCTGGTATCACTTCGTGGCTTACCCTGATTTCACGGGTCTCCACTTGGCGGCTCGTCACGTCGTAGGGAAGTAGAGAAAGTGCAAAACATCCCCACCCCAAGCTAAGCCGCGTTAATTTTCCCTAGTGGGTAAGATACCTCTCTTCCCCAACGATGCCCTGATCTCGCCAAGTCCCTTAGAACCTTCAGCAGCGTGTGTTCGCGTGCAATTAAATTCGAAAATGCTACGCGATAGAGTTCTCATCGGCGTTTTCGATGGAGGCGACACAGTAACCTCATTAAACCCGGGGGAGGGCGTTCAGGTGTTCATACGAGGGGTTGCGAGAGAACGTGCAAAAACAAATTCGTCGCATCGCGGCGATGACAATGACAATGCCGAGAAGCTTCGACGCCAAAGGTCTTGTTGTCGGCAGCGCGCATGACTGATATGCCCTTAGAAGAATGAACGAATAATAAACAAAAAGTGCAAACGCCGTCTGGATAGCATGGAGGGTGGAGAAAGCGCGCTACGTTCACACCAGCGTGGGAACATGCAACAGCAGGAATCGATCAACGCAGGAAACTCTGCAGATGAACGCTTGCACATACCAGGCACGTCATGCCGTTAGGGAAAATTTTTGCAAAATCGCCCTTCAAAGTTCCCTTCACCGGTTCCCCTCCCCCCCCTTTGCCATCTTAAATTTCCCAAACATCCTCTTGCCGGTTTTCGGGAGTTTTTCCTTCGCCCTCTAAAACACTTTCGAGCGGAGGAGATGAGGAGAGAATCAATGGCACTCGTGAGAGAGGAAAAAGAGAGAAAACTCAACAACCGAACATTATTCACAAATGTAATACGACCCCCTTCCCCTTCCAGCGACCGAATAAGAACCCCTCGCTGGGTATTTCTAGCCAACAGCTGTCCTTACCTTGATATGAATGCCGTTGAATTTTGACAAAGGGATGATCGAGAGGAGATTGTCAAAATTCTCACGTCGAGCGAACACTGAGCCATTTATTCGGACCTTTAATGAAAAAATCAATAAAACCGATGAATAATCGATAAATTCGCTCTGATCTGGAGGACATAAAAAATATACGAAATTAAAACGATTATGAGTAAGAACTGGTTCTTAGCAAGGAGCACCTTGACATGTTGGAATTCTCGATACGACCCCTCCTCCTCCTACCATACGATGACTGGTCAAGAGGAGCATGATGAGAGGAGAGGGGGTCATATTGAGAGGGGTGGAAGAGAGCTTCTCCGACCAACTGTGGGGAATATTTGACTAAAATGCAATGTTACCGACTAGGGGTCTCCATCACGGCGCGTTCTGCCGTTGTTGAAAATCTTAACAAAATAAGACCCCCCTCAAAACTTCCTCCCCTCCCTGGTACGACCACCCCCCTTCCCAAACACTACATTTTTCCAACTTCAGATACATATTCTCAACCTTCCCCGACTGTTTTTCTCAATTATCCCAGCTTCCCACCACCTTTCGGAGTTTTTTCCCGGAAACTTCCTTCACTTTATTCCCAAAAACCGCTGGTACGCTGGAATGCGGAGGGGGAGGAGGAGAGGGGGTGGCTATAACGCATCCGAAACAGGAAAAAGCGAGAAAAGCCAGCAACCGAAAACCTTTACCTCAAAGAAAGGGAATACGACCCTTCTTCCTTCCAGTGCCCTTAACGATCCCCTCCTCTACCCCTCGCTGGATTCCCATCGACGATATGGCCTGGTCACCAGGCCGTCTAGATGGAATCTCAGTCCCTCGCCCATGCTAGCAACTTCGCAACTACTTGTTGACGGAACTTTCCAGATTACTGTAGCGTTGTGCGGGTAAAAAAAGGTACAAAAACCTATAATAACCTTCAACGAGCACTTATCGCCATGGTGACGTAGCTGGGTGTATTTCAGTATGAAAAAAGCAAATATCACGTGCCGATCCCCCCCCACTCACCTGTTCATCTTCGAAAAACCAATGTTTGTCAACATTACTACGTAGTAAGTCCGGTTGTATACAGCATCTCAGCTCGCCGCCTCCCGTATCTTTGCGTCCCCATCGTTTTCCGTCACTTCGCGATGATCCCGAACGTTTGCGAAACTCGTCCGAATCTGAACGAACGATATGAATGAGCTGGTTCGGCTAGATGGGCTATCTCGGCTATTTTGGGAACTTTTACCTCCTTCCTGTTTCTCTTACCCCTATAGCCTAGAAAAGTTTTACACCGTTAAGGCCATTTTTGGCGCCTTCAGAGGATCAGAGAAGCTGCTGCCCCTGCAGATTTTGCAAGGGGTCCCGCGATAGCAGCGCTGCATTTCCTCTCCATTTTATCGCGGCGTTTTTCAGCTCCCCCCGTTTTTTGTTGTTTTGAGCGCGTGGCGTGGCGTGGGGTAAGGGAGGACAGCGTTGGAAACGAATAACAAGCCGATTTGCAGAGACCCGCTGCAGCAGTCACCGTCGCCCCTCGTCGTCTTCCCCCACTACTCACCCCGCCGCGCCGTTCCCCCTGTTCCGCCGTTCCCCTAGTGCATCCAACATCGCAAGCAAGCGCCTAGGAGCGAAATAACAACGTCGTTTCTTCTATTCTTCAAGCACATACTGTAAACATGTTGATCGCAACCACAGCGACGAACAGGAGGGGGAAGGAGGCGGAGCACACAGTGAGAATGGGATGGACTTGGCAACACTCCAGAAAGCACTCTGAAGCGATAAGAATCGTGACGCTGTTTGGCCGACGCGGCGGAGGGACATTTTGCACATTTGCGAGATTCTTTTGCTAGTTCACGGAGTCGTGATGCTGCCCGTCTCAGACCGGGGCGAGGGATGGGAGAGGAGGGGCATTTCGCTTTTCGCATTTCGCTTTCGCGTTCACTGGATCCTTCTGCTAGTTCGTGTTAGCTCACGCGTCTCACTTCGACCGCTGAATACCATATCGTGCCCCCACCAAGCCAACTGTGCTCATTTAAGAGCGGAAAACTCCATAAAGAAAAGCACTGATGTGTAGTAAACAAACAGCTCAACTTATGAGTAGTGGAAAAGAAGGTGAAGTTTTAAGCTCTCCATCAGAAAAAAAATGTCACTTCTCCAAAATAGAATTTAGGAAATAGGTTAAGTATATAGGAAGTTCGGTGCAGTAATTCGTGGCCAAGTACGGTCATCCCAATTCTGCACAGGGGGCTTCTGAATCTAAGCTCTTTTGCAGCTCCTCTGAAGCTTAAGAGCTTCAAATCCCCTCCATTCCCTTGACATTTTATGCAGGACGTCATTCAGAGCTGCGCATGCGAAAAAGCGATTGTGAGCTAAGGTATAGGGATTTCTGCTCAATCCTGAATTCTATTTTGGACATAAGAAGGGGGAAGGGGAAGAAAGGAGCTTTGAGGCGGATGGACCACGCAAAATGCAAAAAAAACTGGCTCTAGCCCCAGTTTTGAGAGAGTTCAATCTCTATTGAGAAACTTGTCTGGCGCATTTTTCAGTATTTCATAGCTCTTGAAATTCTGTAGCCGACTATAATTTGTTGGAATCTCTCAGCAGTCTTGTTCGCTGCGCCTTGCTGGGGCTTTCATGAGAGCTCGGTTTGACCCGGCGTCAGCCCAGTTTCTCACCAATTGCGGTCGCCTACCAACTCCCACAATTACAGCAGAACGAGCTGGCGCCACACCGAACCCGTTTTCCTGACACGCCCCATTATCCGCAGTGAGTAAAATAGTATCTGTCACCGCATACGGTTGCGATAGTGCTTACAACAAAATAAAATATTTGTCGTGGTTTAGAATATGTTCGGCACTTATTTGTGCCCCCCCCCCCCCCCCACCTATATTGGACCAGCACCGAAATACGTAATTCTTACCGGGCATCGATCTGGAGCCTCTTGGACTCGAGCAATTCCCAGGCTGACCCATCTATACCGCTTCGCAAGTTATCCGCTCAGCAAGGTGTTTTTACACTCATTAACGCTTTTGCAATTGTAGTCATTCGCAGGAAACCCTTCTGTAATAATCGGGCTCAAAACTTGTCATGTAAGGCGAGCTCTGTCACTTGCCGCTCCCGTCAGGAGGACGAGTTTTCGGAATGATGAAGTTCGACTTGATTCACCTATATGAACACTGCAAGACGAAGAACTTTTTTGATAGAAATGAGCTGCTATTGCTGAACGCCCGAATATACGCCCGAACGGTTACCAGTGCACAAAAAAGTTTCTGGTACGGTAAGTCCGCTTGGACTTTAACGCCGTAAACCGTAGCCAGTCTTAGTCACATAGGCTGCGCTCACAAACTGCCCCTCCTGAATAGCCTTTTCTTATGAGCGTTGCTTTTCAGTGTTGGTTATGACAAAACAGCATATATACCATTTTCACTTTAAATTCACCCTTTTTTCAAAACCAAATTCCAACTCTTTTCAAAACCAAAATTACTTCACCTTCCTATCGAATTCAGCAGCTACGAATCGAATTCACCCACTACCGGAATCGAATTACTCAGCCTTATTAGGCTGCGACAACTCATCACCAAATACGCGCCATACACTACCGCGAGCCCCGCCCCGTTCGGCCCGCGGCCACTTGCTTTCGCGACTTTTCGATTTTTATTTTTTCAAAATTTTTGCATTTTAGGGCTGCTGCGTGAAGCCCGCCCACTGTGAGAGGCTCCGCCCACTTTGAAGAAGCCCCGCCCACTTTTCAAAAATGGTGCAGACCCGGCAAGTTGGAGACGCCGACAAAGTTACGCGAATGGTAAAGAATACCACTAGCATGCAAGCCAAGGCTCTATACTGCCGATCTGCACCATTTTTGAAAAGTGGGCGGGCTTCTCAAAGTGGGCGGAGCCTCTCACAGTGGGCGGGGCTTCACGCAGCAGCCCTAAAATGCAAAAATTTTGAAAAATATCGAAAGTCCGCGAAAAGCAAGTGGGCGTGGTCAGCCTAGATTGCCAAACCCTTTAGAAAAAAATGGGCGGAGTCCCGCATTGTGTAATGCCCGGTGTTTCCCTAGTCAAAGTGTTTGTGGAGCAAAAGCAGAAGGTTGAAAAATAGATTTAGAATCTATGTCCACGCTGACAAGTGGGCGTGACCGTTGGGGCGGGGGCTTGCAGTGATGTCTGGCGTGATATGGTTAATGAGTTGCCCGCCCTGATAAGTGTGGTTAATTTGATGTGAAGAGAGTGAGTGAATCTGGTTTGAAAAGGGGTGAACTTGGTTTGAAAAAGGGTGAATTTGGTTTGAAATAGGGTGAATTTAAAGTGAAAATGGTATATATTGGTCCTCATAACGGAGCTTACTAAGCAGGGGTGGTTCTTTCCCCACCTTATTTCCCGATCGTAGATTACCTGTCACCCTGGCGGATCCCCAGCTTCAAGTCATCATGCCCAATGAGTTCCATTCCTCTGTATTCAGTGACATCTTCTCACCTAGCAATCGTCTCAACAAAATCGACAAGAAGGCGAACACATGGCGCACCCAAAAGGAATTGATGATTGCGCCAACTTTCCATTTTCCGACTGCTTGATGTAGCACAGCTGGTTGAAATATGGTGGCATAAATCAAAATGTTTTCGTTTCAGTCAATGAAAAATAAGGTCTGAAGTCCCCCGAGAAGATACCAATTTCCCATATATCCGATTTAAAGAGCAGGCTTTATAGCAAAGCAATAAACAACTGGTAAGCAGTGGGACGGCTAGCATCGAGTCAGAGATCTCGCCGCATGTTTTTCCAGTTGCTACGCGAGCGAAAATACAAGTCTCTCTCTCCACCCAACTAACTACTGCATTGCACATGCGGCTAACCGAAAACAAGCCCATAAGGACGGCTATTTCACCTCCACTCCACTCCATTACAGCTCACATGGAAGAAAGTGCAGCTTGTAATCGGGAGAGCAGGCTAACATTGTGAGGAGGAGGGATGTCGCACGCAAGGTCTTCCTCGAGAGAGGAGGGCGGTGTTGTGAAACCATTGTGATGTGTGAAATGGTGGTGCCAGCATGACCGCCCTCCCCTCTCGAGGGAAGGCCTTGGTGCGACACCCCCTCCTTCCCCCACAGGGCACGCCATCGCGTTGTGATCATTTTCTGAAAATTACGACCCCCAATTCCATACTAAAATACGACCCTCCTTTTTGGGAAGTTGGTACGACCCCCCCACTCCCAAAAATGACCAAGTACGACCCCCCCCCCTTTACAGCGTCCGTGAAGCGAGAAAAATCAACTATATAAGTTTTTCTCTGACCAAATACGACCTCCCCCCTCCCTCGCGGTCAAATACGACCCCCCCCCTTGTGATGATCAACAACGATGCGTACCTAACCCAGCACGTACCACCATTTGCCACATTTTTTCACCCATCATCAAGAGACACGGCGATGGGAAAGATTCACACGGGAATAATTGGGCAAAGAATGGCACGCCTTAAATGAGACTCTCGAATTCGGAAGAGTCATGTGTAAAGTAAAAGAACACGGCCGTAGGTTTTGACAAATTTAAACGACCACCCACCAAGCAATTCATATCCTTTCAATAAAACAAATCGAGGATGAAAGAAAACTCTCGCGAAAATGGTGATCGCATTTTAGAAGTACTACTGAGGGCACCCTTACTTTCTAGAATCAACGACTTACCATCAGCTACAAATTGCGTCATAAGAGCAACAAAATACTAAAAAAACAGAAACATTCAAACTCGTGGTGAAAGGCGCGATTACGGGGAGGAGGAGGGTAGAGGCAATGCGGCGCAACAGTCGCAAGTCGATTCAGAAACAATCCTTCAGAATCTTTGGACACCAGCTAGTGGGTCCGCCAACATTGGCCCTTGGCACAGCCATCTAGAAGGATCGAAGTCACCCTGAGCCTTCAGACGGATCAACTATCTGATGTCCCACCCCGCTGCTGAACAACGTGTGCCCTGATGACTTCCGGCGATAACGACTGTTTGGGTTAAAGGCACATTCCGCGAAAAAATAAGGCTATGACCTCTCAAATGTGTCGGACGATCCGGAAGGCGATTTTTGAGGCTGCGCTACTTTCAAAATGTGAAAAACGGCAAGAACTCCGCTAGAAGCTGGCTAATTAGGCCCATGGACACCCCTTAGGCCCATGCCGACCCTCACCGGCTGCTAGCTACTAGCTAGTAGCCACTATGTTATCTTTCTCTATAACATTTCGGACTGCTTTTACTGCTGCTTTTCTCCGCTAATCAGATACTTAGCACTTTTTGTGCCTATTTGAGTTCCGTTTCCCGCAATTTGCGGTCGCGAAAACTTGTGCCTGTTAAGGGACTGGCCCGCCCTTCCTGCCTTTTTCGCATTACGTATGTCAGGTATGCCAAAAAAGCTTTCGTCTAGCTGTAATACAGCTAACACTTTTTCTAATAGCTACAGGGGAGCATCTTGCCCTTATATTAGTCCCCTTGTTACCTTAGTTCATGCTAGCCAACAGTTCTTGCTGTTATTAGCCCTGTAAACCTTTTGAAGCTGCGAAAATGTTCGAAATTTCGCAATGTGGTTTATACAGACTCGCTTGAGTCCCGTCTAGCGCCACTGAGCACGCAAAAACCGCCCCAGCTGACACGCCCTGACTGATTTCCGTGACTATGACTGTGTTAGGCTGATGACCGGGCCCTCCCCGCCTTTTTTCATTGCTTTGGTGGTATATCAGTATGCCATCTTTGTCTGCTGTATAGAAGGGTTAGCAGTTTTTCCTATAGCTACAGGCGCTGTTCGACTTAGAGGGGACATCTCGCATATCGCTCTAGTGCCCCCACAAGCCAAACTGCGCCCTAAATTTTGCTCTAACCTAAGTTCGCACTTCCAAAGAAAAACTTGGGGTTAAAAACGATATAAATTCGAATAAAGTAAATATAATTTTCATTTTCCCGACTCATACTGTTCCGCTATCGCAAATTCCGTCATCGGCAGGTGGGGCATTCTCTGGTCGAAATAATAGTTCTCAATAAAACGCAGAGAATTTCAAGCGCTGTGGGTTTTTTTAAGAAAGAAGACATGATTTTAGTGACAGGTCAGATTGTTCAAGTAAACCGGTTTCTCGAGTACAGTACTTGATGAGAAGGAAATTAATTCGGTATGAAAACTTCTCCTAAAGATGATCATACTGTCTACTGAAGATTAGAGACGGGACGCGCTAGTGAAAATATGAATGAAACTTTTCAGCCTTTTGGAATTCAGTAATGAACTCTTGTCAGAAAAAAAACGTTGTAAAGAAATAACATCGAAAACAATGTTCATTGACTGTGCTGAAATATTGAACAAATAGGAAATATTAAAGAGAGGTGGGGGTTTCCATTCCATCCCCACCAAAAAACGGTCCGTAGATGGATTAGGCTGAGCGAGTCCAACACCTCTTCTTTACACACCAATCGATTCATTTGAAGAAAGCTATTCAATAGTAGGATAAATTAAAAATGGCATAGATAATGGCCTGGGAAGCCAATTTGCAGCGCTACACTGCTGGACCGGAAAAACATCGTTTTTGGGATGGTTACGTGACTAGTCGCACATGTTGAGCGCTATCGCTGCGGATCGCAGCATTTGGAGCTAATTTGACGCAATATAGGGATCCTCTCTTTTAAGGTGGAGGGGAACGGGGCTCGGTAACCCAAATAAAAATCTTTAGTAAAGAGAAATATGAGACTAGAACAGAACTTCCTTCAAAGGCACCTTCTAGAAGAGTAAACGCAGTATATTAGGTAGTGTTGTGTAACCAAGGTTAGCTCTGTCGATCCCTTAGCCTCACTGAGGAATAAGGACGCTAGTGGCAACCTGAACGCGAGAGTACCCGCCTATGAAAGCCATCTCCACCTTGGAACGGGCATAATGAGCGTGAGTTAGTGGGCCTCATTCCTCTTCTGTTTCGTCTCTGCGTCGTTTTATTTCTTCTGATCTCTCGCCTAGGCATAGTCTTTTCAAAGCTTCTGCAAAGTAAATAAATATCAAAAAATTTATTATGATACGACGATCAAAGGCAACATGAAAAAGGCAGGAAGAGGCCGAGTCCCTGCAACCTCCAGTCGTTGTGTCGCGAAAAGTCAGTCAGGCCGTTCTGCGGGTAGTGGGTCTTTCGCGCGCCGGAGTATCTTGCAGGTAGATGCAGATAGTTTCGTTGATCCTGTCTGGAGCCCATAGGCGATAACATCCGTCATGCTCAGATGGTTAGGCGCAAAGTCTGGCGGCCCACTAAGCTGCGTGTCCCGAGATTCGTAAGTTTTCTCGTATGAGCTGGCGATCGTTTCTGTAGCGCTGACGCTGGCCAGCTCCCTCTGCCCCTCCTCCGCTCCCCTTAGATGCCGACGTGCTTTTCACCTTACGTGTGCGAATGTTTCCTGGGTTTTGTTTTTTAGTATTTTGTAGCTCGTATGACAGTAATTTCTAGCGAAGTGATAGTACTTCGTTGAAATCTGAAAATAAGGGGTGCCTGCAGTTTCGTTGTGTCCACTATGTGGAAAAACTGGCAAACATGATGGCTGAATGGTGGGTAGGCTGCCGGCGGAGACGGGGGTGTTGTAACGCAAGCCTTTCCTCGAGAGGATGAGGGCGTCATGCTCGGCACCCGAGCCTTCAGCACATCACAATGGTGTACCCTGTCTCCCATTACAGCTGCACTTCTTCCATGTGAGCTGTAATGGAGTGGAGTGGAGGTGAAATAGCCGTCCTTATGGGCTTGTTTTCGGTTAGCCGCATGTGCAATGCAGTAGTTAGTTGGGTGGAGAGAGAGACTTGTATTTTCGCTCGCGTAGCAACTGGAAAAACATGCGGCGAGATCTCTGACTCGATGCTAGCCGTCCCATTGCTTACCAGTTGTTTATTGGCTTGTGCTGATAAATGCCTGGCTTTAAATCGGATATATGGGAAATTGGTATCTTCTCGGGGGACTTCAAACCTTATTTTTCATTGACTGAAACGAAAACATTTTGATTTATGCCACCATATTTCAACCAGCTGTGCTACATCAAGCAGTCGGAAAATGGAAAGTTGGCGCAATCATCAATTCCTTTTGGGTGCGCCATGTATTCGCCTTCTTGTCGATTTTGTTGAGACGATTGCTAGGTGAGAAGATGTCACTGAATACAGAGGAATGGAACTCATTGGGCATGATGACTTGAAGCTGGGGATCCGCCAGGGTGACAGGTAATCTACGAGCGGGTTTTTATTATGTTGTTTATATCCAAATACACCAGAAAGTGCGCCGCATAGTTTGGTAAGAACAAACTTATTGCACAGTGATACAGTGAGAAGGAAAGAAAACAAAAGAAGTTATGAAAAAAAAGAGTAAAGATAACGTTGGACTTCAAATATTAATAAGTATAAATAAAAATAAGTGCCCTAAACCAACTTAGGAATGAGAGCTGATGTTTCCGTTCCACTTAATAGCTCCATTTTCATTTGTAAACCTTGCAATCTCTGCCACCGTGGAACGCCCCTTTTCTTTTCTTCTCAATGTAATCACTGAACAGCGGGCGGAGGGGCAGGGGGGGGGTTAATATAATAAGGGAACCCTAATAAGTCGATCTCACAATGGAGGTAGGACACGTCGCGCACGTTGGAGACCTCAACAGGGGGTCGTATTTGGCCTGGGAGGAACTCGCCAGAATTTTTGGCAGCGGCCTAGGACGGAAAAAGTTTCGAGGTGTGTGCAGCAACTTCTTCGGGCAAAAAAAAGGAATTTTGCACTACAGTGGTCTCAGTTTGGCACAAAGAGTTCTCTGAATGAGTCCCCACCCCAGTACATCAACACCGGGGTTCGTTCACCCCTCCCGAGCTCCGACTCCGGGGAATATCACATAAAAATGTCCCAAAATGTGTTGATGGCATTTTCAACATCAATAGAAATCAAATTAGGGATTCGCTATATTAAGTGAAGCAAGCAAAATGTGGATGCTATGGGTGATGATAGTTAAAAATAATTAATTAAACAATAAAAATTAAGCAACATTGTAATTACCCTAATTCAGTAATAACTAAAAGCACTTGCTGCCCACACACTCGCAATAGAAAACCTCTTACGTTGTATAGGTGAAATTCGCATCTCTCGAGCATTCAGAACGAATTGGTCTGAAAGATAAAGCTTCTTAGGTGGTCTCGACCCAGGTTTTTCGCTTACGGTAGCTCACAGAGAACTGTGTGACGTCAAGGAATAAGCACAAATCACATGAAAGGTTGACGTCATTGCCAAGGATATGAAAGCGTCGACGTCAGAAAATCAGCGGCCTAAGGGGGAAAAGGAAACGGCGAGAAGGAAAAATAAAAGAAAAATGACGCGATGTCGAGCAATGAGAACGCCGTGGTGCTTTTCCATACAGTTTTTCATGCAGCCGAGATGAAGTCTATCGATTCGGTCGCATTGCTCGCCGGGATACATCCGGGTGGTTCTCGTCATTCTGGGCCATGAAACCCCGGACCATTAAAAACAACTGACCATGTTCGTGTCAGGAACCACATCATCCTGTGGCATAAAAAAGTCAGACCAGTTCTACAGTGGATGAGGAAAACCTTCGGTACCAGGGCACGTCGTACGTGGAGGAATCCCCAGCAGGGAGACGGGTCGCACGTAGTCGGGAGGGCGAGGAAGATTCGTATTGGGCCTGAAAAATTTTTCCGACGGTTGATCTTCCGTTTCACACCTCTCCGC
>MU914171.1:0-21831 GCA_036418165.1 Cooperia oncophora | reverse complement strand
CAGGCGAATAAAAAAAGCCAAGAAAAAATCCACTGATGAATAAAATGAAATATGATATGGTCTGAAATCACGGACTCCTCAGGCATGCACAATGCTGCATAGATGGGATCCAGAGAAATTACGGTTGAGCGGATTTGCAGTCAACTGCCTTCGCAAAAATATTAATAATATACTAAAAAAATAAATAAACATCCAAACAATGTTCATATTGGAAGTGCGAAAAATGAACATGTAACAAAGAGGACCGGAAAATACGCGGGAAACCGGTCAATCGATCAATACTTCGAGAAGTGGCGAGTTCGTCGAAACCTGAGGTCCTGGACACTCTGAGGGTGATTCCAAAGGGTTCAGAAGCTTCTAAGCTCCAGATTTCAGTTGTAGCTCTAGGAATAAGCGTGCCAGCGGCATCTTACCCGCGTCAGATCTGCACTGATGGGGATCGAACTCACCACAAGATTTCTTTCGATCGCGAAACACCGAACCGCAGTCGATCATGATGTTGTCAGAAGCTGTACATTGACGATGATAGCTGAAGCAGTAGCCGGCAGCAGCACGGTGATTACGAAAATCGGAGCGCCATGAGAGCGCACGACAACAACCGTCGGCGGTGTGGGCGGGGCGAGCCGCCTCCTGTGGGCGTGGCCAGAGAGTACATCGTGGACTCGCGTGTGGTCGGCGCTGATGACGACGCTGCGACGTGCAAACGCACAACAACAACAACCAGCCGACGACACCACCATGGAATAACCTCAATCTACCACAGTAATTGACAGTTGTAGATCTCGCGACGCTCCACTACACCTTTAAATTACTGTAGAGTGGATGTGAAAAAAATCAGCAGGCATTGGATTGGAAAGGGCATTTCCTTGTCGCTGCAAAAAACCATCAATTAAGGACAAATTGACAAAGTTCAGCGCAACAACGCGATGCGCTTTTTCTGTTGCTGAATATGGATTGCGTTCAACGCTCAGATTACGGTCAACCGATTCCTACCGTGCCCATTATGTAACATTTTTATTTATCGACTTGTTGACGCGCAGCACTGCATAGCACGACGACGGCCAGTTATCAGCCAGTGATCACGGGACAAAACGTTCATACAGAAAACCACTGTTGGGGGTCTTACAGTACTGTAAGCCCGCATTTTCATGTAATCGATTTCATACACTCCATTCTGAAGAAAAATCAGGGAAGTTTCTGGAAGCCTAATATTCTTAGGGCTTTTGGGGTTGAATTAAAAGCTGTAAGCATAAGTTGGTACTCGGTTTGGAATGGTAGCAGGAGCGCTACTTAGTGAGAAAAACAGAGGTGAAATGGTCAAAACTTTTCGAAAGACCTTTGTCCTGCGCCTCACTGGTCGAGTACACGGCCGAAAGAAAGCAATTTTGGACGAGTTTCCCATCGCACAACAGGTACGGCACATACGGGTGCATGTAGGTACTCATATGTCCTTTGCGTAACGCAGCCGGTCATACCACTTTCCATAGTAATGACGGCGAAAGAATGTCAATATCGATACGGCTTTTCGTCCCATCTTGTGGGCGGGGGGCTTGCGGTGGGCGGTGTGTGTTCGGATGTTACACCGGTCGGTTAGGGCAATGGCGGCATATGGGGTGGAAAAGGCGCACGCGATTCTTGTCAGGGCAGCAGTATCTCTCGCATTGGTAGTATTACCCTGTACGCCTTGTTCATTTTAAGGAGTACTAAGTTGCTTTAGGTGTGCGTTTAGTTACCTTACTTTGACTTGCCAAGAAGTCGATATTATCATCAGGCCCGAAACAGAAATTCAAAATTACTAACCTGGGATCAATTTCCGTAGAGGGAGTAAGGGTGGAGAGTTACGAGTTGCGGCATCGCAATGCATGTTGATTTAGGAGATAAAATCGACGATTATTGAGTGGGATGGGTCTTGGATCGAATTCTTCAAACCTCACCCTGCTTGCGAAGCCTCTTTTGCCACAATTGCAGACTCATAAACGCTCCACTCCTAAGAAAATGGAGTGTGGCGCTTCTTGCTACAGTCCTTCTCGCTGCAGACGCTGGGGCGTGTCGGGAAAGGGCGGGGAGGGGGGGGGGCTGGGGGTCAGGCGCGGTGCCACCCCGTTCTCAGCCTACTATTGCAGCGCGCAAGGTAACAAATGTTGTAAAACGGGCTGGCGCTGAGTGAAAATTCGTTCTAGCGCGCCACACTGTTTGCAACAAAAACGGCTATACTACGCTGCTTCTGTAGGACACCCACAACGAAGATAAAGCCTTTGGTGCTGACTAATCATTCCTTGGGATACGCCACTCCGCGCTGTCTTAGAGTAGGGACGGGAGGGGATGAGGTAGCCTTTTTGCAAATTTTCATGCGGGTATACCGCGCGCGTGAAATTGGGGGTGCAAAAGTTTCTCGAGGCGGTAGACTCTCTAACCGAGTGGGCGAATATTAAACCCCGTTGTTTTCTACGCATGGTGGTTCCTATATGGAAATCACTATGAGAGGGCGGTCTGGCCCATAATTCAGCCACCTGTACGGCATATGGCTTAGAAACTCAGCGCAGATTGCTGCCTCCATTGCTTGGGGTGGGGGTCGTACCGAGACCCTCTCTGATAGAGTCGTACCGACGTTGCTATTTCACACAAGCGATGATCTGCCCTGCTTCCAGGTACCCGTTGCTGAACAAATCTGTACGTCCCAGCTTCTCTCTTCACAAGCTCAACATTGTTTCTAAAAACAGTGATATTCCTTTTCGTACCAATGACCTGCTTAGTTGGAATCCCTTAGCAAAGACCTAACGTTTCGACCAGAACGTCATACTTAGGGACTTGAAGGTGGCTGAAGAGCGGAAATTTGCTCTCTGAACCTATCCTCTTAGCGTTTCCGACAGATCTTTGGGGAACCGGCTGCACAGCATTGACCACTGTTCAAGCGGAATGGGCTCGTCAATCATTGACAAATTATGTGAAACTTACCGTTAGTCAGCCATGGATAGCTTCACTGAAGTCTCTAGGAGCGTGTCAGCTTGGTTTTGGCTCGACGCCAGTGCGGCTACGGGCGCTGAGTGGTGGGATAGGGGTCGGCGCCGTGCCAAAATCCACGCCCGTGGCACGTTCGACTGAGTTCAGTGATAACAATTCAGTAGCTTGAGACAGGAATGGCACGTCTGACGGCCAGTCTAGCTTCTGGTGCGAATGCCGCGCATGTACGCCATCTGCGATACATCTGCGATGCATCGCTGCAACATGGGTCTTTCAGACGGCACTCTTGAGCTTCTCCTCTCATGCTTAGATCACGCATTGATTTTCTAGATCGAAATTGAATGCATGGCGTACCTCGACAGGAAGTTCATCAACTTCAATTGTCTTATTCTGTATTCCTATGAGCCGCGATTGTTTTTCGAGACCAATCTGCCAGCCAGCTAATAGATTCCACTAATCGGATAGTCTCAGCCTTCTGGAAAAGTCAACGCTAAGATATATTAGCTCTCACGCCTTGCTGAGCAAAAAGTCGAACGCTAAGATACAATATCCGTTTTCGTCACTCAATATCCTTTGGAATCAAATCGCAGCAGGAACTTTATGGATGAGCGTTTTTGTTTCGAAGTGAGAGGAAGGCATAATCCTTTTCTCTACTTTTAGATCGACTTTTTCACCTCTTTCCATTTGTTTATAACCTTTCCAGGAACATTTACAAATGTTTTCAATTAGGGACTGCTGTTCAGATGCATTTGTAAAGGTGTACAGGAGATAAGCCGTCTTTGTTAACTGTTCTTGTTTGATAACAGTTCAAACAGTTACTGACGCGCAGTTCGTCGAGGTGTGAGTGGAAGAAAGCCTAGGGAAAGCGCCACAAAGGTATATCGTCGAGTGTCACTAGGGTCTGTGGACTGTATTTTGACTCAAAATTTTCCTCATAGCTAATTTCCTCTAGTCTCAGCGAGCGCTATGATAATCCCCTATTCGGGCAAACCGCGGCGGGGCAACTTCACTAATTTGATTAATTGATCAAGAGTGTTCGTCATGTTCCCCATATCACGGCGTCGTTGAATATTGAGACTCAGCAGTCAAATTCGAGGAAACATTTCCCTCATATCCGATAATGCGTTTTAAGAGCAGGGTACGGCTAACAATAGCAATTGCCTATCGATGACAGTATGTATGTTGCAGGATACATCTATATCCTGAGGCGGTGGGAAGTCACGATATTTATCTTGCAAGCGGTGCGCTTCAGTCAGTCGCTGGGGACAGCGACTTCAGTCAGAGACAAAGATAACGTTTGGCGTAATGAGGTGCTTCATTACCCCCTTTGCGGCCTCGTGACTAACCTATCATCGAGAACTGCGAGACGCCAGCATTTCGGGAGATGTGCCGAAAAACGGTTGTGAAGTATGGGCAACCGATTCTTCGCGATTTTGATGGGAATGCCACCAGATGAAGAGGTGCGCTTTTATTTGCGAATTGCCAAAAAAAGTATAAACTCAGAGAGGAGGACGTAAAGAGGAGATGTCTATACAAACCTCCCCTGATCTCTACTCCCTCTCTCTCTTCTCTCCTCTCTCCTCTCTCTCTCTCCTGCCTCAACCGGGGCACAATACCCTTTGCCAACAAAGACTCCCAGCAACGTAGGCACAGGGCACATAACTTTGTGTTGGGGATTCAAGTGGACAGCTCCCGGACGACCCCCCCCCCCCTTCTCATTTTGGGAGGGGGCGGGGGGGGGCTGGTACGGCAGATTGAGCAAGTACGCCCCCCCCCCTTTTAAATAGTTCCGGCTGAAACGAGAAAAAATCAACTATTTCGAAATAAATTATCCTCACGCTCACTCACTCTCCCCTCTCATGGCGGCACACCAAATTACGACCTTTTCCCCGATTCTCCTGGTGTCGGTTCCCAACAGCGATGTGCCCTTACGTAGTATACGCGCTTTTCCGCCTTTAGGCCAGCCTCAAAAAGGCGCGAAATCTTCCATCAATAAAAAAAATTCCATAAGAGCACGACTTCTTTCCTAGGAAGCGGATACAACCCACTACTGGTGTGACTGTGCACAGGGTACACTTGCCCTGACAGCATGAGACCCACTTTCGGGTTCCGCCTGAAGCAGAGAGGTTTGCCTATCACTTAATCACTTCCCGTATTTGCGGGGCGTTTTCTGCTTGCAACCGCGTGATTTCCTAGCACCCAAAGGAAAATCATGACCTTCTGTTTCAGTCTTTCTACTCATCTACCTCAGATTAAGTTTCATATGATTGGTACTCAATTCACGAAGAAACGTCTTCAAAAGGGCTATGGACCAAACGTAGATATGTGCCCGGTAGTGCTCTCATCCGGCCCGCTGCGCGACGGGGCTTCCGCGGATACGGTCCGCCAGTGACGTAACTCCCCCGGCACCCTCGTGCAGGTCGCACTTGGAAAGGTCCATGAATAAATACTCAAGGGCGCTCTGTACTTGCTAACATAGGCGACAGATGGACAGCAAGCCCGGCATGACGTTATGCGCTAAGTGTTGACTCCACACATTTTGCTAAAACTCAAAAGTACCCTGAATAACGATCGCTCAACTTCCGGCAGCCATGCGCTGCTCTGTCGAGAACTGTACTGGTGGGGGCGAGCTGCGCTGGCGGGCAGTTAGACCTGAGACGTGCAGGGAAAGGCAAGTGTTCCAGTCAGGCGAACACTTTTGATCGAATGAAACCGGTGACCGTTGTGGGAAAGCTTGAGGGAATAGGACTAATTATCATTTCATCCCATTCAAAAGGTGCCGCCTGCTTTTATTCGTAATAAAACGCAAAGAGGAGATATGATAAAAGAAAGTAATTATTTTGGCTTCAAATGAGTAAATCCCCATCCCCACCAATGACCCCACTCCAGTGCCCCGAAGTCCTTTGGACCTCTGGTACCTTCGATTTTTCAACAAGTGCGAGTAAATTGCTGGTGATGCCAATTTCGGCGAATGACAAAACATTGTAGCGCTTGCCGTCGGAGAGTACACTCGACTGACGAAGAACAATAGGAATTGGTGCTTGCTTTTATGTCGCGCCTAGTGAATGGGCGCGATTGAACCAGCGTCCAGTATTTTTATTGGCCCTAGCACTACCCTTACAATATAGTTTGCTCGGGTCTGCGCACTTATGACGAGCAAACGTAGACCTCTCTTGTAGTGTGGGTGTAATCTATCCCGTCTGTCGATATGAGTGCCCAGGAAACGGGCCCCAATAATTACGCCGACAGACAACGATGTTAACTCTCTTATTAGCAGCCGCCTGAAAGCCACAAGCGTAGGGAATCTTCGCTAAGGTGATCACCCACTTGGGCCCACGTAACTCCTCATGGCAGAATTCGGGCGGCCTCTCATCTGCATTAATACAAAATTGACGACTGCGAGTTTCGAGGACCAAGATCACCCAATTTCATCTAAGGCCGGGATGCGTTTTCATATTCGTGAAATGACATCTCATGCCGAGAACATTACGTCATTACTCTTAGAGGCATAGAATAGGTACTGCGTTCGTGCTTCTACAAGAAAATTAGGTACCCATGCGCACACCCTCTTGACCATCCTCAGTTTATCGGACATAACTCGGGCAGCAGTTGCAGCTGGGATGTCAGACTCGCGGGTCTCGACAAGTGTCCCGGCTCTGGGATCAGACATTCAGCGCTTGACTTCATCACCCTTTTTTCTTGTGCAGGATGAACATTATGGGACCACCCACTCCTATCCAACCTATGACCTGGCGCAGGTCAAATTTGAGCAGCGCACTTTCCTCTTATGACGTCTGATTTGAAAACCGGCGCTGATTTTCACCACTCGGGCTTCTTTTCAATTTCTCGAGAACTTCTTCTGGGCTAGGTTCGCCAAATTTCACAGATACACAGCTAAGGTACTAGCTTCCAAATGGTATAGTAGCCCGCTGCTCTATCCCCTTTGCTTTTCTGCCATTCCTCTATATGTCGGCACTTTTGAATGGGATGACCTAATAGTTTACAGGCTCACTCCATGTATGCTGATTGTAAGGGCGTAACCGGACCTAGAACTGCTTCTTCCTCATTGGTGCACCCCTATTCTATCGCTCTAGAAAAGTGCACCAGTGGATAAAGCAGAACAGTCAACCATCTCCGCCCAGATGACCAGAGCTGTATACGCCTAAGAAAATAAATGGTTCCTGGTTAAAAGGAAACACGGCTGTGTACAATTTTATTGACTGGCAGAAACACAGAAAGCTAAACACCGCGCACAAACACTCACACCCCTTTAAATATCACAGTAACTGACTCAGTATGTATAGTATTTACAATGAATACAAGAATACAACAAAAGACTATCGTTGAAAAAATGTAATCTTCACGAAAAAGGAAAGAGACGGTCGTGCGACTTACAAAAGAAAAGTTAGACATTAAAAAACAGACATGGAGAAGTTTACGGCACAGTCCACGTAGGACAGGAGGCGGAGTGACGTCGCTAGCATCATTGGTGGAAGTGAGCTGGTCCACATGTGCCAGCTCGCTGAGACTTATGGGTGCCAGCTCTTAGACGTATTACCTAGCGTCCTCCACCAATGATGCTAGCAAAGTCTCCCAATCTCCTATCCAACACTGACTGCGCTTTTAAGTGACCCAAACAGTAGCGCAAGATCTACTCCGTTGAATTGAGTAGATCTTGAATCTCAGCTTCCCACTGTTCTTCCGTCTTCTCGTTTCTCTCAGCCACCAGTTCGTACTCGTTCAGATCGGAGAGAGGATTTCACGCTCCCAGTCATCATCTAGATCATCACAATATAAGCATCATCAACTGGGTGATGAGTAAGTAACCTGTCAGGTTCTTGTTGGTGAGGGCGAGGTGCACGAGATTAGCTAGGCTGAGACTTCACTGCCTGAGAAAACTTCATTGAATTACAAGTTTACCAAGCTGCTTCGAGTAGTATAGGAGAAAAGGACTATTCAAGTACACTAAGAGTGCACTCCCACCAGCCCAAGGGAAAAGCTGGAACAAGTAACACGTTACACCTCGTGTTCACTGCAGATCGAGGGGCGTGTCATCGAGGCTGAGTTTGGCGCGGCGTCGCGCAAAAATCCAGCCTCGCTGAGACCCTTGGTTCATCCACAGAACAAGGCTGTATCGCGGTCTTGTAGGTACCGCTTAGAGAAAGATGACATTAATTGACGTCACAAAACACACTAATGATGTGTCGAGACGTCACTGACAACGCTCTGAACGTGCTTTGCGGCAGGCCTAATCCTTAACACATTGCGGACCGCCGTACTGCGCACATCTCCGGACCATTTCATCATTTTTCATCAGTAATTCATCAAATATTTCCCACCTCTTATCAATCGCTTATAAGGTTAGTATATTCCGTAACCGAGAATGTTATTTTTTTGACAACATTAGAAGCATGAAAGAAAAGCCAAATTGATCGAATAAAACACCGCATGGGACAAATTCATGACACACCATGTGTGTCACGCGGTCCGGAACGTGAATATGTAAAACTGGACTCATGCAACTTCTGCGCCGAAATCTCGCTGGCTGAATATGGCCCCTACCCACTCGAAGAAATTCCTCATTGATGATGTGCTCCGAGTGGGTTGTCAGATTATTGCCCTGCATGACTGACAATGAGGGCAGAGCATTTGTTAAAGTGAAAAATTTTTCCTGGAAGGACTTGCAAGAGGCAGGGAAGTACTAATTTAAGATTTGCACCTGAGGGGTAACTTCATCTACCGACTTACTTTCACGAATTACGAAAAAAAGTAAAGAAATTGTAAGCGAAAGTTGATGATACCTACCGACTTGAGTACTACATTCCCCAGTTGACGTGTCTTTTTCTTCAGCGCTTTTTTCGGAACCTTTATCAGCACTCGTAGTGGTTGGTACTTGATCACCACCCTTGAAAAAAACGCTATCATTCTAATACAACATTCCGTTGTTCTATCAAAAATACAATGAGTCAAATGATGACTGAGTTCTATGCGATTATTAGGAATGAGAGGGGGAGGTGAATGGCACGACTTTTCCACAGTGGAATAAACCACAGATGACTTTTCCAGTTCAAAAGGTCCACGCAAAGGCTTCCATGAAAGCCTGCTCACCTCAGCTGCTGCCATCTTCTCCGGCTCTACCGGTGTCGCTCTTCTAGCCGTTTGCAATTCTGATGCACTCGCACTTATCGAATGTCTGATCAGTGACACGCGATAGAAATAATTTCGCCAGAATTTCTCTTCGCTCAACCTGCAAGCACATGCATCAGGAGGAGCTTAATAGTTGTCCGATATAAAGTCAAGGGACCCACTTCTTGGGCACCAGCTCAAAACGAACACGGCTCAAGTTCGGGTCAATATCCATCAGCCGTCTGGCCATCGCCTGTTGTGTAGCCATATCGAAGTCACAGTCTCCAGGTGATTCACGAATGAAGTTGTGAGGATCCTGAGAAGTAAAATGAGCAAATGTTGAACAAAACTACTAAAACGTAAATGAAATAATGTCAGCCCTGAGAATAACAAAAAACTGCAGAAAAAGTCAAACATGTTAAATCGGCGCTGAAATCACTTCAGTCTTACAGCTATAGCCTTGTTCGCTGCGAATGATGGGGCGTGTCAGGCGGGATGAGATTGGCGCAATGCCAAACCCGTTTTGCACCATTTTTTGAAGCGAGCAAGCGAGAGGCAGTCGTTTTCCACCAGTAATTGTCGCTTAATCGCTTCACAAAGTGGTGGAAAGTGAGCTGGCAGCGCGCCAAACCCAGCCTCCGTGTCACGCCCATCATTCGCAACGAATAAGCTGTATAAAGTAAAATTAAAATCATACTGTAGCAGATTTCAACTAACATTTATATCTACGATTACCAGTAAAAATATTAGGGTATTTACACATTCGAGGCGAAGGCCATTTCGCCCAGAACTCACGTTCGTTCGTTGTTTTTGGCTTATTTTTACAATTTTTTCTTCGTACTGATGTGTTAATTGTGTAAATGTATGCTAGTAGAATATAATCAGTCGCAAAAAGAACAAAAAAATATGCGCGTGTTTTCGCAATACTGTACGAATGACCGAAAACAGGGGTTTCCGCGTGTACTCCCGGGAGTACACGCCGCCTCGAACGTGTCAAAGGCAGTTGGCACGATGGTTTCCCACTCGGCCTAAAATGCTAGTAGGGCGCTATGTAGTGGGGAAATGGCGAAAGAATCCTGCGAAGAAAAAGCCTCCGTTCTCAGTGACTTGTGAACCGATTTCGGACGAGTTTCCCGTAGGCATCTTACCAATCACCGCTACCGAAGATACGGCTGCTGCATATGTGTACCCATGTATGCATGCAGCATCACGGCTGCTTCATACCAATCCCTTTGGTTCATAATTTGCTCAGCAAATGAATGAATACGAGCGTCAGGAACGGTCGCGTTTGTGGGCGGGCGGGGTGGATAAGGGTTTGGGACGGAATGTGTTGGCTCGATAGGCTATAGAGGTACCCTCCTTGGAAAAGGCGCCGCGGAGCGCCTGTCCGAGGTCACGGAATTCTGCTAAGCCAGTCGTACAAATCCTACATCTGTATAGCAATTTATCGTGCCAACTGTCTTTAAAAGAAGGCGCCACAACCTTGGAGGAGCATTCACAGGGCTCCTTGCGCTAAACTGCGATTAACGGCATTCGAGCAGAAGCCCCAAAGCCCATCACAATAATAGTCTTGCACAAGTTGTCTTTGAATGCCTCCATGTTAAATATCACCCGAAAACTGTTTTTCTTACCAGAGATAGCGCCAGAATTTTCTTCTTCGCAAACTCTCGATCTGGCAAGCCATCCCATGGATCCACAACATCTGGTAGGCGGCTGGCAGCTATTTCTTCCACGAATGCCTCCTGCTCGCGGTCCAGCTCTCCAATAATCGTCTGAAAAGTGATGAGCCATAGAACCGAACACTTAGTTTGGCACTGCTGATGAGTTTTACTTCAGGTAATCAAGAGTTTTTTTTACTTCAACCCTACTTTACCACATTCTGTCGCAGCACGAAGTCACGAGAAATCCATAATTTTGAGGATTGAGAGCATTTCTCGGAGCCAAAGCTAGTAACGCTACTTTCTTCTACGGAAGAAGTAAAAGTAAACTGGAAAAGAATCATACTCATTCATACTCACATTTTCGACAACCACGTTCTTCACAGCCGCAATTCCTTTCGTAGCTTTGGCGGTAGTGTCCTTTGCATAGAGTAGTAATTTTGCTTAAAAATAATTGTGAACAGCTCTTCATAACGAATCCCAATTCAGATAGAGACTGCACGACCTACGTCTATCTCAGAAAAGTACAGTGTTGGTCCGAGAAAATTATAGTCAGTGTAGATTTTAAAAAAATATCACGTATTTGCACGATCAATGTACAGTGATGTCCGCTGCGGATGCTAGGGTGTGCCGGAAAGGTTTTTTAGGCCCGGAATACAACTGGATGGAAAACCTGCAGATGCCGCGCCATCCCCATCCCCTGACACGCCCAAGCCTTCGCAGCGAGCAAGACTGTAGCACACGTAAAATGGCGCTAAAATCGCTAAATTCTTGATCGAAAACATCTTGGGGAAATCTCGAGGAGGAAACTGCATCAAAAAATTCTCTGGGCTGCATGGTAGAGCACTGGTTAGCTCAGGCCGCTTATGAGAGACTAACAAACTCACAAGCTAGCGCTTTGCCCTTTTCCTGTAGGTCGTCAATGGTGACTTTCTCAGCGTGTTTCGTTTGGTGTTCCAGATCTGACAGCTCAGTCGACTGCTTATCACCAGAGGATTGGTTGTCAACTTCCGCATTTCCTTTTATCTAAATGGTTTCTATTAGGTAAAACAAACACAGTTACGGTACCTCCAACTATCCTTCATTTCCTAGTTCGGAACAAACGTTCAAAATAATCACCTTCAATAGAAAATATATGAACGGGAGGCTGTTTGGACGCGCTGACTTTTGGCTGCGAGCTCATTTTTAACACGTTGACGACAATCGCGTTTTGCGGGAAAGCGCCGCTTGGGACAATGGCGTGTTTTCGCATGCGTCCGCTTTGAGCCACCGGTGGCTCATATTGTCCCTCGTGGACCACTTTTTTGCCGCTATGTCAAATTTCGCAAAATGATTAGTCAATCAGCTTTCAATCATCCTTGATCCTATTGGATGCCATCTCATGCCCCGCCCACTGCGATCATGCCCACTTTTTGGCGTGATCGTGATTTCCAAAATGTGTGCCGTTAGCTTCTGTTTCTGAGAAGTTCCTTGGAATTTTCAGCTTTTCACGCATTACAATGCGGCCACACCCGAACACCTAAAAGGACACGCCATAGTCGGTGTCAAAAAAAATCGCTGGCGCCGAGGTGGCGTTCGCTGGTGCCAGGTGGCGCCAACACTGGATGACAACGCTATTCGTGACAAGGATGTCAAATAGCCTAGTTATGAAGGTTTCCATCGCATTCGCTGCAAAAGACTGCTAGCGCCGAAATGGCGCCTACTGGCGCCAAATAAGATCTCACGTTAATGATCAAAACCCGGCGCAGTCCCTGCAGCCAAGGTTCCGTCTAAAAAGAACTATTTTGGAGGATTTCTGCCGCAGCAGTAGCTAGTTGGAAAGTTTCAATTTTTAATTCAAAAATATCTTGTGAGGCAGCAACATTTTTCTTGCTCATCCCTGTTGGACATTCACCTTTCACAGGTTATTCGAAAGCAAGAAAAAGATCGATTGAGACTGCCGGCAATAACCCGAAAAGTGATGGAGAAAGTTATGACTCACTGGTGGCCCAAACTTTCCCACGTGGCCACTCACTTAAGAGCCACCGGTGGCTCAGATCGTCCACGTGTTAAAGTGCCTAAATCGACGAATATGCTGAAAACTTGTATGGAGGTAATCTAACATCCTGATTGCGACTACGACATTCATTCTTGGCGCAGGTGCTAAAGTAGAACATCATCGCAGTGTCCTTCATTAGCGCCAAGAATGAATGTCATATTCGTGAACAGGATGTTAGATGACCTCTATACACAAGTTTGGCACTATTCAACTATTACTACCCCAGTTTTGCGAAAACAGGCCGGATCTTGATCGACTTTTTTCTACGGGGGTGGATTTGGCTGAAAGTTGGGTTCTAGGGGTAATTCGACCTCCTGAACACGAATATCACATCCACTTGGCCTGAAATTGCCTGGCGCCCGCGCCATAGGCGCCAGTGATTTGGGGCATTTTGGCGCCGGCGCCCGTAGCGCGGACGCGGAGCGGTTTCAAGCCGAGGGAATGTGATATTCGTGATTAGGAGGTCAAACTACCCCTAGGTACAAGTTTTCAGCGGATTTCGTGATCTAGGGTACTTTGGCGCCGGCGCCTGTGGCGCGGGCGCCAGGCGGTTTCGAGAGGAGCGGATGTGATATTCGTGTTCAGGAGGTCGAATTACCCCTAGAACCCAACTTTCAGCCAAATCCACCCCCGTAGAAAAAAGTCGATCAAAATCCGGCCCGTTTCCGGAAATCTGGGGTAGTAATAGTTGAATAGTGCCCAAGTTTTCAGCGGATCTGGTGATCAAGGTACTTTAGAATGAGCTCGCAGCCAAAACTCAGCGCGTCCAAGCGGCATTAGCCCAAGAGGCTGGAACCAGTGTGGTCAATAAAACGAAGTCCATAAGTGAAACGCCACATCACCAAGCCTTTAACCCTGAGAATGACCGAACCTTTTCATGGAATGAGTGGAAAATGTGCTCTGCGAGATGGCTATTTTCGAACCTTGGTAAAAATAAGTAAGAACCTAATGTGAATATACCGGAAACTTTATGAACAATCATGCCACGGCTCCTCAAGCGTTCGCTCCCTCGTTGGCTTAACAACCGTTCCTCGGATCCTTACCAAGCTGCATCAAACTTGTTCTAGCCAACTGATCTTAACCAGGGTTAGAAGGTGAGACAGGGGCAAATGGAGCAGCTTGTCACGCGCGGTTCTTAAGATCATCCATCTAGAGAAATGTAAAAGGTACATGACTACTAGTCACGTCAATTTTGCTGAAAATCGAAAGATCAAAAAGGTAAAAAAATTACCTTCTCCTCCTCTTTCTCGCTGACAGGAAAATCCTCCTTTAGTGAAGCATCGATTGATGTCACCACTTCACTGACTCGTTTCTTGAGATCGCTTAACAGCCAAGCCATACTAGTGAGTGAGTAATTTGGAGCAGACCTCAAATGAAGTATTAAAATGCACCTCCCAATGCAAAGCTACTGAGAGCGATTTCAGTGCACAACTTTTAGCGAAATTTCGTGCCCAAACGTTCATTTTCTTGGAAAGTAAGTGAGTAGCTATTTTGCCCAACTGGCACGCGGGACCGTGTTCACACTGTGAGATTGTGGGAAATCCGCCTTATGGGCGAATAGGCTCGAAGGAATCAATGAAAAACAGTGCTTGTCCGGCCGCTGAAGAAAGTTCCTGCAAAATACGGTCCCCCACAAACTCCCTCCATTGTTACGATCCCCTTCCCCAACGTGCTTACTATCTCACCAGCTTCCTACTCTACGTCCCCCTCCAACGACCATACGCTTCCCCCCCCTCCCGCTGGGAATTCCCCAACGCCCCAAAAGTGCACGCGAAAAGGGATTTGATAGGGATGGATCCACTTCACTCATTGACAAATTGAGCGTTCTCACGATTGGCGCATTAATCAAAACGCTAGTAGGTGGAGTCACTTCATCGCCCACTCCTCGCAGATTCACCAGATCTACACGTGCCTTCTTCTGCGCTTCTCGAATCATACAATCTCCGAAATCGCGGATTTTCACATTCGCAAAGTAAGAACGTGGTCTTATTACATAACGAAGCTAACGGACTATAAATAAAACTTGAAACTGATGAAAAAAAGTAAAATAGTTCTCGCATCAACGAGTTTCCAATTCATTATTAAAACGTATGAACAAAACTCTTTCATTATTACACAAGCACAACACAAACGTTTCGTTGGCACATCGCCAATAAATTAGAAATGCACATCTATAGCATATAAATTATCACAAATTCATCACGAAAATCCATTAAATTTTCACAAAAAAAAGTTCGAATGGATATCATTCATGGGTCAAAAAACTTATACATTTAGAGTTACAGTGAAATTCATATGGCTATATCCTGACTTACCATGCTGAGAGAAGAGTCATAATGAAAGGAGCGAATGAATGGATTTGAAAGGACTTTGAAACGCATTGGGGGGGGGGGGAGGGAAGGGGAGCATTGTTTCACAATGCTCCCTTTCCTAACCAAAACACGCTGAGGATTAAACAGTAGGCGATATGAGTCGCAGCGGGCCATGCTTGCATAGCGACAATCCCTACGCGACATTAACCGTCTGCGCTCTGAGCCTGGGCCTTGGTGAGAGAGAGGACACCCAAGCAATATGGAGTGTCCGCTGCCATCCTCCCCCCCCCCAACACATTATTGCCGACTTTGGTAACTGATGAACAGCTTAGGAGGTACTCGGATATGTCTTACAAAGTTGAAGAGTTGGACGAGTAAACTAGATACAGCTGTTCTGTGCGGATTAGACGCGCGCGGCTGCAGAGCGAGCGAGTGACTTGACCCTTTAACACATGACGTCATAAAAAATCGCTATAGGAATCGATTTCTATGAAACGAGTGATCCTCGAACGCTACGCAGCCGCACTCGTCCGCGACCTACACATTGCACAACCCACCGCAGTATAATTCTAAATCTGACGAAACACGCATAAACGGCACATTACTATCGAATAAGGCACAGACGAATTGCTTTGAACACATGCACGAGCAATATCGAAACACGCTGTGAAAGTGCAAAGTAATACTAGAAGTATTGTGATTATTCAAAAGAAATAACGGTGAACCTGAAAATCCAAATGCGAGCGCTACAAGTTAAGAAAGAGTGGAATCAAATATGGAATCATCAACGGGGAAGCGGTCAATTGAAACCCAACGGTAAATAGTAATGAGGCGCGATTCGGTTTGGTGGGGGCATTTTGCTGGTTCTCATCGATCATTACCGACGTCTCCTGTGAACCCTGTAAACTTCTGTAAAGCTATGCATATCAGTAGCTTCGATCACAGTTGACAAGAGCCTACAGGTCTCACCAAGGTGAGACCGCCAGTTCAGCGGAAAGTAGCAAAGAATTTACGCAAAATGTCCCTCCCAAGCCGACAGCGCAGAAAAAAAAAACAAGTAAAGCAAACAGCAACGGGTTTAGTATAGCCAAACACATACAATTAATTCAGTTCAATTGTTGAACATCATGCAATCCCTGGACCGCACAACTCGCGTCTAAAGTCCCTGCCTTATACAATGTACCCTCGATTAGTTGCTCCTGCGAAATCATCCCAGAATTACACAAGGACTTAGCAGGAACAAATTACATGGATCTTTTCGCTATGAAATGCCGAATATGGCAACATCCTTTCTATAGGCACACAAGCTGCGCAGTGCTACCACTCGCGGTTCCAGATGCGGTACGGTGGTCAGCAAGGCACCGCCGCGGAACAGCACATCGGCCCATGCAACCAGCTGATCTGAAATAAAACCTTCAACTGAAAAGAAATAATAGGGTGGGTTTCTCTAATATAGTTCTCGCTGCCTAGCGAAAAACCACATTCTTTCAGCTCTGAGGGCACCCCCACTGCAGTGCATGTGAACGTACGCGTCTTCGCAGAAGTGGTGTCAGAAAAAACTTAGTATTCCTACTATAAGTGATTCGGTAGGTTTGTTCGCCTGTTCATGGGTCCAAAAACTCAGTTTACACCCTGAGAACAACCTAAAAGGTCCGGTCAAGGTTGATATAAAAGCAAGCAAAAGGTGGATCTTCGCGTGACAAGATGTACGCTCACATGATCTATGCTAAAACCCGCCATCCA
Source organism: Cooperia oncophora (assembly GCA_036418165.1). Classification (NCBI taxonomy): domain Eukaryota; kingdom Metazoa; phylum Nematoda; class Chromadorea; order Rhabditida; family Trichostrongylidae; genus Cooperia; species Cooperia oncophora. Next base: position 4,993 of record MU914171.1, on the reverse strand, counting down.
ACAAGTGGCGGGAAATGCGCCGAAAGTGAGCGGTGTCACGGATGAAAATTCACTGCTTGATTCCACAGCAGCCCAAAGGGGGTCGCAAAGCTTCTTCAACAGGTACTCACTTTCTGCTAGGGTCCAGAAATATGTTGCCGCTCTTCTAACAAACCATTCAAAAGGAAAAAAAAATTAAGAAAGAGGGGAGAGATGGAAGGAAGCAAAAGAAGGAAAGATAAAGAAAAATCAAGAGGAGGAAGACTTCGCGTTAGTAGATATCCTGAGATCCCACAGAAGAGAAGAAAGTGAATCAAGATTAGGAAGGGCTGACTGAAGGAGGAAATGAGGAGAGGGTGCACACCCAAAAAGGGTGGAGCCTATACGAAGTGGGCGGTGTTTGCCACGAAATTCGATCCTGTCAGAATCAAAACTACTGCGAACAGAATTTTGAAAACAAGTAACAGGTTGATAGATTGAACAGTCTAATTTTGATTCAGACTATGTCCAGACCATGGCTTTGATTAATAGAAATTAGTGCTCTCATAGGAAAAAATCGAAAAAGCGAATAATCCAGAAGATAACCCAGTCACTTACCAGTCGCTGCCGATGGGAACTGGGCTATCAGCTCTCGGAGGTAATCAAGGATATACTCAAGAAGTGAGGCATTCACAGGTGGCAGTGAAGAAATAATTTTCCATAAACTAAAACTGATACCTTTTATTACGGAACTATCAGAAGCGCTAAAGATTAAAAAGATTCGGAAACTCGAGAACCTTTCCCGAAAAAATTCGCTAATGAGGACCAAAACAAAACCATCAAATAAAAACAAAGAACTGAAGAACGTACGCTGTCGGATCATTACTGGCTACCCGTATCTCACGAAGTTGACTGGCCGGTATCAAAGGTTCTAAAAAAACAGCAAAGAGAGATTGCATAACGTCGTAACTTCCAGGGAGACGGGCAAGAGAATCGTAAATTGCCGCTTCGCCGCGCGCGGTAATGGGCGCGACGTTTTCTTAATTTGCGCTACCCTTTCGATTGGAGCATCGGATTTTATGTAGACAAGGACGTGGTGGGTACTTCTGTCAATTTTTGGTCACAGTAAGCTATTCCCGACCAATACCACCTGAAACCGTCGTCATTAACAGGCTCGAAGTCGCACGCGACGCCCAGTGGCGAATTACGATTCTCTTGCCACATACCCGCAAATTCCTTAAGGCTAAGTGTATCAAATAAACTAAGAGAGCCAACCTTTCAGCGTATCGATCAACCTCATCAAAGCGCTGTATAAAGCCACTGGAGGCACTTGCAGTTCCGCTAAAAATGATTAATTTTGAGGTGTCATCCATGGCTTCATGAGAAGTGAAGAGAATAGAAGTTCAGGCAACAAGTAACAACATGATCTCATGGCGGTGAAGAAAGAAGGGCAATCAGCGCGAGCCCTTCCCTTGAACGGCTGCGATCCTTCAACAAAATCCAACTACCCACAAAATTCACAAAATTTAATTCCGCCTGGGAACCTTAAATGTTCGCTGAAAATTTTTCAACATTTGCGGAACCCTCTCACAGAGAAGGATAAAAATTTCCTCCCAGCGACTCAAATACGGCCTGTTCGCTGAAAACCCTTCAACCTCGATGTGCTTTGTGCAGCTCGGATACTCAGGTCCTCTTTTTGCATGTTTCCAGAAACATTGGCCTGGATTCGGAATGAGTTCTCACGCCCAAGAAAGTCCTTAGCCGCTGTTGCCTTAGCAATCTCAAAAAGTAGTAATTCCATTTGTGAAACACTTTTTTGCATGCGCTGATTCGACGCTCCAAGCGCGGCGCAATATTTCAATTTAAAGGCAAGTCGCGCGATCAAGAATGGTGGGCATTGAGAATAGAGAAGAAAAGAGGAGGAAAAGCACTTTGAAATAGTCCAGATAGGCACCCCTGACCAGAGCTTGTACGAGCATAAGGCAGAGGAAGAGGGTGTTCCCGGACGAGTTCTCTATGTTGTTGTGGCTCTTTTCCTTTCGCTTCACTCTCACCATTCGGAATAGAAAGAGCTAGTATGGAACGAGCCAGTAGCACAACAACAGAACCATTCAGTAGCTGAAATGAACGCTGATGGCATGGAGTAGTGGGCGGAGCTGCTCTTGATCGTAATTGGGTGCTTCGTTTCCATTTGTTTTTGAGCCCCAATAGCAATATATCCACTGTGCTTGAGGACAGAACCAGCTTGTTTAACAACGGCGTTTGCATACAAAATGAATTCTGAACATGTCTTGAGGACATCGCCCTGACTGTACCCAAACTATCCCCAGTCTCAAGTAAAAATAGTATTGAAAAAAGTGTAGTGATGACGTTTAAACTAACTTAGATCTTTCGGGAAATCATGCTCCAATGCGTTCCTCACGATGATGAAAGTGGAATTATTGGCAACGTCGTTCAGATCCATTTTCGGGGCAAGAAGCTGCAGTGCACACACCAGGCGATAAACCTGAGAATTAAACGTTTTGATTTTTATTTTGCTCTCTGAAAATCCCCCTTTCAAAACTGATTATGAAGTTCGGAAAATTCATAACAATAATAATGTAAATGAAAAGGAAAAAAGAAAATGTAAATGAATAATGAAAATAAACCATCGAATGAAAAAGACATAAAAAGTAGTATCGATTCAATAGCATAGAATCGCGAAGCGAACCTCACGTGGAATATTCGGTGGACAAAATTCATCGCTTTCCGTTGAATATCATATGGGCAAAATCAGTAATTTATTTTGCTTTGGTAGAATCACGCTAAGATCGGGTGAAACAGCCATCAATCCATCACTCAAGCAGACAAGAACAACTATCTTAAACTGGTCTAAGAAGTAAATCACAACATCCACTAGTGAGTACGACCTGAAGGGCGGAGGAACAGAGGGGCCAATTTGCATTTTTGGGGTATGCGACTAAGGAACTAATTTTTAAATTCCACTGGAGCTGTTTGGCTTGGCGAGAGCATCTTGCTGGTTCGCATCAATGCGGTCTTTTGTGGGGCTTGTAAACTTCGTACACTATGCAGTATCAGAGCCCGCTGACGTCTAGGAGGGAGTCCTAGCAGATTGAATTGTGAGACGCGTTACTTTACATACGAAATTAGCAAAGCAACCTAGGCGAAATTGAGCAGACCCTTCCAGCGACCTTTCAGCGCCTTCACACTTAATTAGAAAAGATCTAGCTAACTGTTCCTTCCTACCAAATATAAAGAATGAAGGCAGCATAGTGGGGCGGCTGAACCGCTGAACTACACTGCTCAAAAGAGAACGAAAAAAAATGTGTCGTCTAACGATATATAGCTTATAATAATGAGGGGCTCGGTAATATGGTGTCCATTTTAATAGACTTTATTGAAATCACATAAAAGAACATGGGCATCAAAATAAAGGAATTGCGCCAAATGCCGAAAATTGTCACAGAAATGAGCCTCAGGGCATGATGAGAGCAAAATGACTTGTCTAAGGACGCGTAAATCAAAACCCAAGAATTTTTTTTATTTGATGACTCTGGAGAGATCCAGCTGAAGTCACTGGCATGTAGTGGGCTGAACAGGATACCATCGATCGCAGAAGAAAACGGAGATACAGGTTCCTTATCGACAGATTTCATCAATTTTCCCTTTACAGTTGTCGAAACAGGAAGGTTTACAGTGGAACTAGAGCAGAAAAACATATCATCCATCTATAGCCCCATATCCATATCCTATCTTAGCGCATTTTTAGCCCTGATGAAAACGTCCTCGTGCGCATTCTAGAAATGGTGAAAAAAGGCAAAATATGACACCTAACAGCGGAGTCCTGGACCTGGGTCCTTCTATCAGCTCAGAAGAATCTTCCTATGTGTTACCATGCGCTTTTATGGCAGAGCAAAATTGACAGTTATGCGTAATAAGGACGTCAATACGCCTCAAGGGGAATCAATTTTTGTAACATTTTCATTGAGTTGGCAGATTTCCCCTAGCTGAAGGGCACTCAACTCTGACAAGTCAATAGCATAGGGGAACAAAAACGTGAAAAGTAACTCACGAAGTCAATCAAGTTTCCAACAACCGTGTCTTTTTTCTTCGTCAGCAAATGTTCCAAGGATACGCCGAAAACCCTTAACACCAAAATTTGAGACTTCAAGGAGGAATACAGAGTTACACAACGTCGTACCTGGGATAATACTGCGCCATGACAGGAATAAAGTAATCTCTACCGTGTTCGAGATTCATGACAAGAATATCTTGCAACTTTGTTCCAGTCAGCTCCCATGCAATTTCCTTGTCGATCACGACGGTCAAGGAGATCTACAATATCCGATTTTTTGGGCTAGCATCATAATGGTCGCCAGCCAGCGGTCACAATCTGTGACATCGAAAAAGAAAGAACCGACGAGATTACAAAAAATAGGTAGGTAAGGATCTATAGAATGGGGAGGGGGTAGAGGATAGAAGACCACGAACTCGATCTTTAAAAAGAAGAGGAGGGAAAGTCGGCTGAGTCGCCACGCATCTGCACCTTTAGCGACTTTCTCCCATCCCACACAAGGCACAGACTGGGAAAAATACCACAGGAAAACCAAAAAAGATCAGAAAATAAGAGCTCGGCTCACGGTAGCGGATAACGAATGGATCAGCTGTGTGCCACGTTACAATAGTTGTTGGGGACAAGTTATAGACACTCCCATCCATTCAAAAAAAGGAATTTCTATCCGGCACAAAAAAAAGGATAGATGCGGAAGTTTACTCCCAAAACGGCTGTGAAATAAAATTCTGAGCGAAGCCAACAATACCTGAGTGGATTGGCCCACTGGAATCACGTAGTGTGGTGGCGTAATTTGAAGCCATTTCGCACAGATTCCACGCTCTGGTCGAACAATGAACTTGAAGCGAACTGTCGACTTTCCGGTGTTGTTTATCGTTATCACGTGGGTGGTTGGCTCCAGGAAATGTACCTCTCCAAAGTCGACCTGATATGATCATATGTCATCATATGTTAAACTACACA
>MU914170.1:11600-23949 GCA_036418165.1 Cooperia oncophora | reverse complement strand
GACATGGCTGATCAGCTCTACCTTGAATGCACCTTTAGCCCACAGGGTGACCAGCGAGAACCTACCAATGCGCTCGTTGGCCTTCTTCACCCCTCTGAACCCAGTAAAGGGGGTCTGGTTTTACCTGCCTTTCCTCAATTCGTTCCCAGGGCAGTCCATGTGGTAGTGCGCCATGTCCTCTAACGTATTTCGTAATCACAGTAGTGCCTTGAGTAGTATTTGGTCTGTACAATGAGTTGAGCGAAAAAGACAGCCTCTATGAATGTACCCTTGTTACCTTCTCAGACAGGTTTGCCACCAACTAACTGGTTCCCGTTGGAAGTAGGGCCTGATTGGCCTGGACTGGGATTTGATCCGAGATATGATAATTGAATGGTCAAGAGGGTTATGTGTCGGAGCCATTTGTCCCCACACGAAATCTTTATGCTGTGAGCGGTATTGTGTTCAAGAAAGCTAATAGCTGAAAAGCAGGCACCCCCAAAAAGCCAAAAGTTGCCAAGGCGCGTTAATGGAAACGGGGAACCGTCGAAAATTGAAACTCGTGAAGAAGAAGAAAAAACTTGTCTAGCCAAGGGTTTTCCTCTGGTACGACGATCGCTTGTTAGAGTATGAATCCAAGAATCTAATCATTTTCGAGATCTGAAACAGATTTTTGAAGAGCATGGCAGCTCTCCCCCACTTCAGAAGAGGGTTTGTATGGTAAAGGCAGAAAAGGCTCCAAAAATAACTCCTATTTACATGTATTCTCTATCTATTGATCATCGATTTCTATCGCGGCGAAAGTAAGAAGTTATGCGGCAGATGGCAGCAAGTCAGATAAGATAGATTAGATCAGATAAGTTAGATGAGGAGTGATAAGTAGTTGTAAAATGTATAGGTAAGAGCTGATATTCAAGGCTAGAAACTAAGTGTTACCAATTCATATAGCTGATATCGTCGCAATCAATCGAGGCTGTGTCAGTAGCGGCCCAATGAGCCCTTCTTCGGCTGCATTCTCTAGCAGCAGAGCGACAGGAAGGTGATCGAGTCACGAAGAAAACAAACGGTAGTGGAAACACCATGAGTGAGCTCATTCTTCCCCTAGTGACACCGCCCCGACTCATTGCGACGACATAGCCCTAATAAGTAACAGCAGTTAGACATTTGAATCCTACAGATGAAGCAAGGGTTTGAAGGGAGACACAGGGAGATAGGAAGTGATACCAAGTGACGACGGGTGATAATAAGTACTGGACAGGAAGTAAAATCATTGTTAGGTTCTACGCCACCACTAGCAATGGAACCTTGGTCCAAATATGATATAGGCAGTGGAACAGGGTACTACTAGTGAGTGATAGAACTCTGGTCCTGGTGCACTGGAAAAATGGGTGGCAGCCGATAAGTAGCATTAGCGAGCAGAGTGACTAAATTTGTTAACTTATTCGCATAGGAAGTAAAACCTGCGCACTGCAAGAAAAAGACGCATTAAAAAATCTCAATAAATTTGGATAGAGTTGCTTAATTCGCGGTAAAGGCTGATAAGTGTCAATTATGAGAGGGGTGACACCAAATTTGACCCCTTCCTATGTATGTTGGGGTTAAACACGGGCGGGCTCTACCTTCAGCATTCGTTGAATGAGAGGATATGGTAAACTAACGATGAGAAAGAATGAAACGAAAGAAGAGGGTCTTATACTAAATAAGCTGCATATCACATACTTGCAGGGCGGTGTGTGGATAAGGATAGAAAGAACCAAATTGATCAAGAATGATATGAAAAACGGACCTGTTGAAGGGGGTCTTATCAATAGGCCTACCCTATTAGTACTTGCCAGTATGGCGATGTGGCGCCAAGTGGCACGCTTGCCCAGGCGGGCGGTCCTGGGCAAAATCTCGGCTCATCGCTAGGCGCAACTAGCGAGCGCTTCTAAAGCCCTTAGTATAGCAAAGGTCTTTCTGGAAGAAACAGGATATTTAATCCGACTACAAGAAAACTCTTACAGCCTGAAATCACTAGAAGCCCTACAAAAAGAAAAAAGAAATTCTTTGGTGAAATAAAAGCATGTAAAAAAAGTGACAAGGGTGGTTCGGTGATGAAGTGACAATGCAGGCAGGTCCTTCATGAATGTCTGGAATACTTCACTTTTTAGAGGCCTGCGAAAACTCTGCCGTGCTAGTCGTTATAGCTAGAAAATAAAAAAAAAAAAAAAGAAACCAATGCTCGGGATAAGGCTTTCGCCGTTCCATGCAACGCAATGCCCTCGCTGTTCTCCGCAAAATGGTTACTTGGTACCAAATTTGTCATGGGAGGATAAACACAGTTTACTAGTGTAATTCAATGGCTGTCCTTGCAGGTGTTTAGCGCCCACATTGTTTCAGTGAAGCCCTAGATCTGAAAGAAGTAGAATACGCGTGCTAACATCCCTTATCCCCCTTCCCCCCCCCGAATACAGACAGCAACAACTTATGCGATCGTCAACCCGCTCACCCACTTGAAAGGGCAAAAGCCTTGATAGGCATTGTCTCTGTACCGGTCTCTCATAGGCAAAAGCTTCCTGAAAAGGAACAGGATATCCATTTTGACTATAGAGAACCCCTACAGCCTAAATTATCAGAAACCCCACTAAAGAAGAAAGGGCCTTCTATAAATGTTCCACAATTAGCGGTTTGCCGGATCTCAGTGAGGAAAATCTTCAATAGTTGTGTTATTGTTGCTACACTGCGGGTTTGCTTTTTACGTTCGTCACGAAGGCAATAAGAGATCGATTAAATTCGAATTTATTAATTAGGCAATCAGATAAAACTGTCAGACGGTCCTTGAGAAGCGGTTCAAAAGGCATTTATTAGAACGCAGTGCATTGGTTGCCTGCGAGAAACCGGATCTCACGATCGCGCTAGCAGTTGATAGTGGGAGAGCTTTTCTTTGTGGGACGGGGGATTTTGCCAGAATCGCGCTCATAGGCGCTGAGCCGCCATAGAAAGGTGTCTTTAGAGAATCCGACGAGAATAGGTTTAGCGGCATCAGGCAAAGACAGCTGACTAGCCGGCAGGCGGCGCAGGAGTGTCGACGGTTTTGGCAGAAGGGACGACCTTGACCGCCTTACGAAGTGATAGCGGCCAAGTTTGCTTTTCCTGAATGGATATCGAGCGATTTGTCATGGAGTTTACCGTCACGATGCTGTTCTTGCTAGGCCGATACTTCCCGTTTGAGGCATGTCCTTCGTTCGGGAGCCCCAGGGTGGAGGCTATGTGTAACTCCCACCATGGCAGCTTTTTCGGGAAGACCGGGAATAAAACTTTCGCAAAGGAACTTCAAAAAAATGGTAGAAAATATGGAGAATTTAGGAATAGAGTACCCTTCATATCCCGCAGGTGGGGTGGGCGCGGCTGCGCGATTAATTTGAAGACGGCATTGGACTCGTTTTTTACAAAACATTTCCATATGGAGCAACTGCTACCCTGTATTGTGCTGGTCAAACATGATCGCCGTTGCCCAAAACTTTTATTCCAACGAGAGCGCAGTCGCCGCCACGTTTTAATGGAACACGCAGCCACGCCCTTCCCATCTGCGGGATATGGAGTGTAGGTAGGATGGGGAAGGGGTTGTCGTAAGAGATTTGGAGAGAATCGTATTCTCCCCAACAATATTCTACTCCCCCACCCCATGAACCTCATGTTCACGTGATTTTCTTCTGCACCAACTGTAATTTGGAAATGAGGGACAGAGGCAAATTGATGGCCATTTTGAGCGTGTTTTCATCCATTAGCAATGTTACTGACTGTTTTTCAATGTTTGAGCACCCAAAACAGGGTCACAAAGAACGAGGAGAGAGTAAACTTCCGGCGACTGCGCAGGTTATTGACGACAATAAGTAGACACCATAATTCAATTGTTACAAACCTGGCACCATCCATGTAGTAACAATCAAAACACCTTGTCATGAGATCCACTGGTAGGCATTATGCGGAGTACAACGGGAAAGGTACTAGTACCCTTCCAGGCAGGCCACGTAGGCCATAGGGGAACATTGAGTACTGCCAATGACTGCTCTCTCTACTTGAATTGCTTTTTACCATCTTGCGATTGCCTGTTTCACGAACTCGGATGAACGGTTACTGCTGTAAAGCAGAAACCATACTAGGAAACCTTTGCAAGTATTTCTGCAATTACGAAATGGGTTCCAGTCAAGGAACCAGTCCACCCAGTTCAAAAAGCTATCAATTTTGAAGCACAGAATTTTGAAGTAGATTCACTGAAGAGCAGTGAAGTACGGGACAGGAAGTATGATTTTAAGGGTGGTAATGCTCTTGGAGAAAGTTGACAAAACTCCCAAGCATGAGGGATGCTATCACTCGTTCTTTCCCACTTGTTCCGGGTCCCAAAAGAACCTTTTCCAAAGGAAGAGCGAAGAAGAATATTGGGTAATGTGCGCTGAAAGAGCCCCAGATGCCTGACACACAGTGCCCTAAGGATTCGTGATTGGTGGCGTAAGAAGGTGGAGAGTCGTCTGCAGTTATCAAGGAGGGAGTGGGTTCGGGTGTAGGAGAATTGTGTTAAAAGTAGGATTCTCCCGACTTCATGCTATCCCGCTCTACCGAAATTTCTATGGTTATCTGGGGGGAGTTTGAGGAGAAGAAGGGTTGGGAAGTTGCATCGTAGGTGCGGAAAGCTCCTGTGCCCGGCATTGCAGGCTTTGTTCCGCCAAAAGGAAGGAAGAAAGGCACTTGCGGATCATGACCGCTCCCACCAAAGGAAAAAGCAAATGGGCTTGTGGCTGTGATGGAACTAATGGGCTGTCGAACCAGTTGTTGACACTTATACCGACAACAGGGACACAATGAGCTGTTTCGTTGCATTCGAGCTAATCACAGCAGTGCTGAGTTATGGGCAAATACCTTAGACCCCAGACGGGACCCAAACGCGCATTTCCACCTACCGGGTGGGAAGCGGGAGATGCAGCAGTCATCAAACTAAATATCCCTGCTAATACTCCTGTATCGGTAAGGCTTCTTGAGCTTTGCACCTTTTTTGGGGAGTTTGAGTTGGAGCGGAGGGGGGGTCGGGAGGGAATGTAAAATATCGAATATCAGTTATTCTCTATCCTACCTGTACATCTATCGTAAGTTATCGCAGCGAACTTCGACTTTTCGACGTTCTCAAACAGAAGAGCAACTCAGCGACTCCGTGCAGCACGCCACAAACCACGCCCACCGCATCTCACTGATTCGAAGTATACGAGCTCCGGGGCCACGCCCACCGCATCTCACTGATTCGAAGTATACGAGCTAACAGAGTGAAAATGGGCGCAGAGCTTCGCCCTGACGCCTTCGTCGCTCTGACAGTGAGATTACCAGCTTTTCGCCTCAGAAAAAAGGCACCAAGGCAAAAAGACAAGTATTATACAGGGGGGGGGCAAAAAAAAGTCATTTTGCCTCCATGACTTTCAAGGCGCTATAAGTTACACTTTATTAAATTTTTATCGGACATTTTTACTACCATATTAAAGAGCACATTAAATACTATAATGATACTCCGCCACAGCCTTCTGGAGGAGCGCCATCGAGAGATTCTGGCACGCGACCGCGATGTGGTGCCTGAGATCAGCGAGATAGTCGATTTCTCCGCCACCGTAGACCACCCTATTGAACTCCGCCCGAACCGGGTAATTGAGGGATTCAGGTCAGGTGACCTACTTGGATATTCCATCTTCTTTAGGTACTCAGCCCCCTTCCATTCCAGGTAGGCGAGAGTTTCTCCAACCCTTCGATTCCACGTGGTGGCACCCAATGCTGTAGCAGTACAAAGTTTCCAAGAAGGTACGGGCGACGACATGAAGATGGGATATTCTCCTCGAGTTGCTCGATGTAGCCACCAGCGCACACCCTCAGTCTGGGGCCCACGAAGAAAATATCGGTTCATCCATTCCAGGTACGGCCGGTCCACACCATCAACCCGCGCCTTGGTGAATGGGGTGAAGATGATGTCCTGGACCGTAGCGACGTTGCCGGAGCTGCTCGATGTTTGAGGTCTTGCAGATCAAGAGTACTGGTCTCCAGGTAGCTATCCATGGGTGATTCCATTCAAGAAGTTCCGCAGCTGTTTGGAGGCCACGTGAATTCCAAAGGCGTTCTCCACTCAGGCCGCGACTGGAGATGACTTCATATTTTGGTGTACATGAGGTGAATGGCGGCAGCCGGCTCCTGCTTATAGAGGAAGATCTTGGGTATCTTCCGCCCTGGTACTCATATCCACTTCCTCTGTCTGGGCTGCGAAAACTTCGCTCATATGTGACTCGGCCGGAATGACTTTTTTTTGGCCCCCCCCCTGTATAGTGCGAATGAGGCGGGATCGGGTAATGCGGAGATCTATCCTCATGTTTTTGTCTATCAACCGACAGCATAGAAAAAGAGTGGGAGGAAATTGTAGGACTTCATTTGAGTATTGGTATAGTAGCGGGAGGGGGCGAAAAAAACTTTTTTCTTCCATCGACTTTTCGAGGCGCGATGAGTTAACTCCGTACTAGAGTTTCGCAGCTGTTTGGAGGTGACGTGAATTCCAAAGGTCTTCTCCAGTCAGGCTGCGACTGGAGATGACTTCATATTTTGGTGTACATGAAGGTGATGGGCGAGCGCCAGCTCCTGCTTATAGAGGAACATCTTGGGTATCTTCCGCCCTGGTACTCGTATCCACGTCCTCTGTCTGGGCTGCGAAAACTTTGCTGATATGTGACTCGGTCGAAATGTCTTTTTTGCCCCCCCTGTATGTGTTAACTTCTATGGTCTACACTCAAATGACCCTCTCGTTGAGAATCGCGCCAGTCACTAGGCACCTTCGCCGTGCCCTAACAAAGCAAGTTAGGCATGGTATAGGCGAGATTTTGCGACAGACGCCACCAGAACTTTTTCACAGAATCGTTGGCAAGGAGTACGTGATGTAGGCTTCCTCGGTCGTAGGAGTTGGTACCTCAAAGGTACCTGAAACGGCCATGGAACGACTGTGTCCCGTTCAGTGTCCCCAAACGGTCGGATGCTGCCGTTATACCTAGTAACATGACGGGCAATTTCCTAATCGGACACCGAAGTGGAGCCGGCGCCATTTGTCAGTCTAGTTGGTATCGTCGCTGGGACGGTGTCAGAAGGGGCGGAATGAGCCTGCTTCCGGATGCGGTTTCACAACAGCGGGTTAAAAAAGTAGTTTTCTTTTTCAATTTTGTCTATGTAAAAATGCAATACAAAAAAATTTTAATGTAGCTCTAGTTACACCATCGACTTATGAAGTAAACAGTCAGTGGCAAGAACACCACGGGTAGTCTCATCCTGCGGTACTATAAAACATTTGTCTGGGCAAGGCAGTGAGTCGAACAGGTTTCTAACGATTTCTGATAGAGCTTATGTAGAAATAATTACGTGACCTTCCTAGCCTCACTCGGTCAAAAGTAGTTCAACATTTAAGCGGATGGATGGTTAAAAATGGTGTCATTGTCAACATGAATTAATCTCACACCATCGTAAAATACGTATACAGGCGTCACGGATCACTGATCGAATCAACAAGTAACAATACGAGTCCCCAATCGCACGCAGCTGTGGAAAACAACGGCGTTGTGGGACATATGCTAGCATGACCTAATGCATCTGACTAGTTCTGACATCTAACCAGTATAGGCTGACTCGCGCGCGATGACGCGTCACGGATGTGATGAACTGCATCCCAACTTATCATGTACCTTTTTTCCTGGGATAGAGGGCGCACATTGGCTTCGAAAACTCAAAACGTTTTTTTTCAAGGCCGACTTAATTTTTTGTAGATTGATTTTTGTTTATTCTGTACGCCATGTGATTCTCTGGAAAAATAAGTGAGTGGAATTCGCTTTGGTGGGGGCATTGAATGGTATTCAACGAAGTTTGTACAGCCCACCTTGTGAAGATCTATAATTCCTTTAGGCAAAATGGTTTCATTGCACATCGCTTTCCCAGCTTCACACGGAATTTCTAAGTCTCACGTGTGAGACCTGCTGATAAACAAATGGACCTAGCAAAAGTGCAACATGCCCCTCCCAAGTCGAAAGCTAAAAGGCGTTAGATGGTTGAAATATGTCCAAGCAAGCTGTTACTTTGTTGAGCAACTAAACAAGGAAAAAGAAAGAGTGAAGTGAGAAGGAAAACAAAAAACGAAAAATTCATGTCAAGCATTGCTGGATACCTCAACAAACGGTTTTTTTCGCAAGCAAAGTAGGCTCCTATGGGTGCGCCCAATGTTGCCCGAACCCAGCTTTACTGTGAACAAATTGAAAAATGATTCTCCCACGTAAAATTGCAATTTATATTGATCCCGAAAAATTTTTTTCAGGCCAGTGATGTTGTCGTTCATTTCAATGTCAACCTTCATTATCTTCACTGGCTGTTTGCGGGATGATTTTTCCGTAGCAGAGACACTGGAGATGTTGCACAGGACCTTCAGTGTCCGGTCTTTTTTGGAAAAAAGCAGTCCGGCTTGGGGGCGGGGGCGGCAACTGAATTTCACACAGCCAATCCGTTTACGGGCAGGCCTGTGCAAGACCTGCAATTTGTGAAGCGAAGTGGCTCACTCTTACCATTTCACAGCTTTGCAGGAGTTCACAGGTCTCTCCAAAGTGGGACTTTTTATTCGGAATGAACTTAAAAGAACTAGCAATGGGACAAATAGCACCCCCCCCCCCCCCCATACAAATAGCTAGCCCCCTCGCTTGCTTTTGCGATTGGGTGCCGGCGAAATATTTGCAAAGTGAAAGCGCTAGAAGCCGTGGTTTGGTGTGTGTCCGATCTAGTCTGCGCTGTGAAAGCCTTGCGCGGCAGTTCCTGGTAAGCAAGGCTACGTACAAATATTATTCCGAACGTTTTGTGTCGTATTGTGTCAAGCTATTCGCATAAAGGCCAGCATCGTGTGAGACGCAGGACAGCGAAACGGCTTGGGAAGAATTTCTGCTAGAGGTGACCCTTTCCCGTACCAACGGTTGTTTATATTGTTTTTTGTTTGTTCGCTACTGCCCGGATGGACACACTTCCAGAAGCAACCGGTCATCTTGCTAGACTTTCTCAACAGTCTTGCTGCCGAGCAGGGGAGGAGGCGACACTGCATCAACTTTGCGAGAAGGGGTATTTTGTGAGCGTCGCTGACGTAGCGGCGAAGGTATAGAGCGTAAAATGGGAAAAACTACAATCGAGGAACTGTTCTGACGAGGCCAAAAGTATGACTCGCCTTTGGGAATCTCCAAATGGATGCCTTGGGTGAAATATTTCTTGGTTATTGCATTTTGCACCGCGATTACGCAATGTTCTCAATGTTCGCGATCACTCAGCCAAAGAACTGACTAACAGTTCCATTATCATCACATTCGCTCAATTTATCCGTGTGATTTCTGACTATTCGATAAACTGGGGAGACCACTCCAGGGACGCCGTTTCGAGACCATAGAAAAGGTTCAACGAGAACCGTTGGGCAAATTGAAGGTCACTCATGAAATGGAGTTTGACAAACGGACGCCATTCGGCTTGGTGGGGGCACAAATATTATCCACTGAAGCCTTTTCAGGTCATGAGAAGACCTGTGAATTCCTGTAACTACAATGGCTCACTCACAACTCTGCAATACTTCAGTCTCACCAAAATGAGATCTCTTACGTGGGTAAAATAATTTAACAGAAGGGACCAGAAAAAGTGCAAAATGTCATTCCTAAGCCGCAAAAAGAATTTCGAGAACTAGAAAAAACCTTGGCATCAGTGTACACTTTAGGAGAATAAGGAATTATTTAGGAGTGGAGGAAGTAGATTTAGAAGAATTAATTAGGACCGCGAATTTTACAAAGAAGGCCTCCTATCTTCGACCACAACAGAATGAATGCCCGAATTTCAATGCTGCTTTGTTGGTAGGGCTTTAGAAATTGGGGCAGTGGATGAAATAACCAATGATCGGTAACCGGAACGGGTTTCTAGACGACAACAATGAACATGGAAAAACCCGGTTTGTACCCCAAGAAAGTAATGTAGGCAATGCGAAGGGCTATGATGCGCTTATGTATTCCGACGAAACCACGAATACTGTCAAACGCGATGCCCATTCGGGGATTTGAAGAACTCATTGTAGTGGAATCTCCTAAAGCCGATTTGAGATTCGCGGAAGCCAGCTGATATGCAACGTTTTATCCTGCCAAAGCAGTCTGGTACCGATTAGCCGGCCCGGAGGGGTAGGGGGCTTGGATGAGATTTCGACTCCGGCTCTATACGTGTGTAAAACGGTCCCACTTATCACCCACCATCGCCCTGAAGTTCCGTGTATATTAGTGATAAGCTCCAGCGGTGGTACAAACATCTCCCAAACATCTCCCAAAAGTGACCCTTAAAGGCAGTTGGCACGATAAATCCCCAAGACGACTAGGATCAATACTCCTGGCAGGATAGAATTCGCGACCCTGGGCAGGCGCTGCATAGCGGTTTCCCCGAGGAAGGTGCCCTTATAAGGGCCCTATCAAGCCACAACTTTACGTCCCAAACGCCCGCCACGCCCGCCCGCCCACAAATGGACGACCGTTCCTGACGCTCGTATTCATTCATTTGCTAAGCAAATTATGAAGCGAAGGGATTGGTATGAAGCGGCCGTGATGCTGCATGCATACATGGGTACACATATGCAGCCGTATCTTCGGTAGCGGTGATTGGTAAGATGCCTACGGGAAACTCGTCCGAAATCGATTTACAAGTCACTGAGAACGGAGGCTTTTTCTTCGCAGGATTTTGACCGTTTCACTCCGTTCTTTCTTAGGCTAAGTAGGAAACCATCGTGCCAACTGCCTTTAAGCTCGAGCTGAAGCAGAAGCTACCTATACCGTTCGTTCCTTTTGATTTACTTTTTTGTTGTTGTTTTAACGTCGCCCTCTGATGGCGACTTACATGCTCAGTCATGTAACTAAACTAAACCTTGAAGGTTCAACGTCCCCTTTTTGAGGCACTACTTGTCTTGGAAGCAGCAAGTGACCCAAAGTCATCACGCTGTGGTGTTCCATTCAGGCCACCAGCCCCCTCCCTTGTGATTTTCACAAAAAAATTGTCGATGAGGAACTTAAAAGCTTGGCTCAGAAATATTTGAAGAAAGAAATAGTTTTGCAAAAGCTTTTGAATTCCTTCGTGGTTCTTCGGTGTATTTTGCAATGAAACTTCTGATAGCTCTCATGTTTTCTCATTTCTTTCCCGTTTGTTGATATTCTTCTTTCCAAGCTGGGTGTACCACCGCCCGCTGGACGGCAAAATTTCGGGAAAATTGGTAAGAGCTGTGAAAAAAGAGGGGAACTTGCGCCGGGGAAAGAAACTTGAAGATGGGGTCTATTCGAGGAACATTTGCTGGAATGCGGTAATCCTAGCAATGCGAGACACCACATTTTCCTTGTGGTCCTGAAGAAGCTTCGGCAATCTAGGATCTAGTGAGTCATTTTCTTTCACTCGCTGAGCACTTCTCACCAGGAAATTATTTGAAATTCCCATGGACCTACGTACTTCGGAAAATTAAGGAAATCTCAAAATATGGAGATGATGCATGACTGTACAAAGACTTCTGCAAACCAGCCAATGTACAAGTATTTGTTTTTTAATCTGGTATCAATTCTCCGGCATCGGAGTGAAGGCAGGTTGGCCTGGGCGCGAGCCCATTCGGGATTTGACCAGCAAGACCGCTTGCGTGGTGAGCAAGCCACTTGTTACTACACCACCTCGGCTCAGCAGGGGTATCCAGTAAACTAGTTACATAGTAATGGTCCCCGACGACAACTGACAAATGACATCATGAAGACTCTTGGTCGTTGGAAGTGTTGCTGATGATAAAAATGGCACAGTATTTAGAAATATGGAACCGATAACTTCTTCATTCTTCGAGTTTTTTCTACAAATGCAACACGACTTTTTGGACAGCATAGTACCCCCAAAGAGCAATGAAGGAGTCCGGTTATTCTGTTGTTTACGGTAAAAGTAGCAATCTCTTAATGAGTCTATCGACAATAACCATCGCTGAGATAAGATGGTTTGTGGCAGGGAAAGTGAAATGTTGAATGAATTGGGAAGAAAGGGAAACTCAAGGTGAAGTACATCGCCACTTTCCACTCAACAACTTGATCACTTCTCATAGCAGTAATGGCAGTGCGAATTCGCCTACACTGAATTTTTAGGCCTCAGCGAAGTTTTCTTTGGCTTCCTAACTACTGAATTGACAGCACTACTTCATAAGGTGTAGGGAATTGCCTATTCCAAACCCGGAAAATCATAAAAGACTTGCAAGCGGCTGCAGGTTTGCCTATGTTTTCAACAGTGGGGAAGGTTCAACTACTATTGGGTTGGCCCATAAGTA
>MU914169.1:0-12253 GCA_036418165.1 Cooperia oncophora | reverse complement strand
ACATGCATCATGAGAATGGGGAGAGGAGGAGGGCGGAGCTCAGATAACTTCTGGGTGGACACCATGCGTGAAGAAGATCACTCATGGGTACAAATTTAACAAGGGGTGAGGAAGCACTTAGTCATGATGGAAAGAAAGTTATGTGCTCTTCCAGCAATTCGGAAAAAAGGTATGCAAAGGTCTTCAAATTCTGCCCGCCTGCATTATCCTCAAGAAGTGAGGTGCTATTCATGACCTACGGGATGCACCAGTTTGCCATGTCGATGTAGTAGCGCTCAGTAATACAGGGATTAGAGGTTCATAAAGCTTCTATTTGGAAAATCTATCGTCACTGCCCCATCCACATCAGTTTGCTTAATTATGGAGTAGAATTCGACTTTTCGATGATCCTTGGTCAGGGCGTTTACTTAGTGAATCCCTCAGGACATCTAGCGAGCAGCAGGATTATCATCAGCGCGATGGTCGGACTCTTTCACGAAAACTTCACGCGAAAAGAATGGTGTTTTCGTGAAGTTCACCCAATCACACGTGCTCTAATTTTTTCTTCGAAAACCTTTACTGTTCGTTCGAGCGTCCAATTATCTTTTCCGTTTTTTTGCCTTCATTCACATCGGTTTTTGTGAATGGCGATTTTTTTTCTCAATATTGTTGGCTGTTTTTTAGAAGTGGCAACCGAATACTCCCATAATTACTTATCGAGGTTGCACTTGTCTTGCAGAACTCAGCGAGTGCCAAAAACCCCAAATTAAACAAGAAAGATGAATGCCTAGCAAATACAAGTGAGCTCGCCCCTTCGCTGACCTGTGTGGGCTTCAATCGCCATCGGCTTCGGGTCGAAGGGCTGGGTCAGCTGAAGCCACCCACAGTGAGTCAGTTTAGCGGTGGTCGAAACTCAAGCTAGCCGTGCTCTCCTAAGGTTCAGTTGATTCGTGCTTGTGAGCTACGAGACCTCCCTAGACGCCTTTAGTCTATGGTGAGCTGCTCTTAAGTCTGAAATGGCATTCGGCGGTAGGTCACCTTATCTTTGACTTTCCAGGCTCCGACGAAGGCGACTAGGCCGAAACGTTAGCCAAATAAAGCTGTTATTGTTTGATAACTGCTGTTTAACGCCGCAGTACGCGATACGAAAGCTATCACAAGAATGCTGAGTTATGGGCAAAAGTCGGACCACGGACGGGATTCGAACCATCTTCTGCTTACCGGGCAGCTGCGTTCACTATGCTGAGTGGTCAGAATTGAGCTGAGTGGTCAAAAGTGGCCCCGGTAGCGTAATAGGGAACGCAACTGCCCGGTAAGCAGAAGATGCGGGTTCGAATCCCGTCCGTGGTCCGACTTTTGCCCATAAAATTTTTGCCCATTCTTGTGATGACCAATAAAACTGTTGTATTATCTTGGTTACGGCTACAGTAACATCCAAACATCCAAACATCTTGGCTGTAGTTTAAACATCTATTCAGGAAGATTCGGAAGTTTTTGGCGCCTCCACAAATCGCATGACCTGCGGGGCGATAGGGTGATGGTATAGGGTTCCATGCGCTCTTCGGCCTCGTGGGGGGGAAGGGGTAGACATTTTGCACTTTCGCCAGTCCTTGTGCTAGTCCGTGTTAATTAAGTGACCTATTACTAATCTCCAACTTCTCTCTTCGTATAACCTCGGCATTGTTGTAAATTCGATGTTTTACTTGTGCGCCAACAGTGTAGGTGGAACTTTATCGAACGTACTAACGTTTCGACTAATCCAGTTCCACCTACAAACCTCGTTGGCGCAGAAGTAGAACATCGAATTTATGGTTAGACCTGTTACTCCAGTGAAACTGCGAAATCGTACAAGTGAGTCACTTTGCTCAGAAAAATTTACGGTTTTCACAAAGTGCCCGCTCCAGGCTTCACTGGGTAGTTTGGTGCCCACCAAGAAGAACTACTCGGGGTGGATAAGTGATTATGAGAATCTTCGTAGATTGGGTTTCCACCTACAGAAACAGCCAACAACATTCAAAAAACCTACCATCTACAAAAACCGATGTGAATGAAGGCGAAAAAAATGGAAAAGATAATTGGATTTTACGCTCGAATAAACAAAGTAAAAGGTTTTCTAGGAGAAAATGAGAGCACGTTGAGTAAAAAACGTGAAAACGGTGCCATTGGAAGGTCGGAGTAGTTCTCAGCAGTATAATGTAATTACTGAATGGGGATAGCCGAATGTCTTTGGAAGGATAGCCCTTCTGATTAATGAAGTACTTATCGGGACAATGCACGCTTAGTTCTGGACAGAAATGAGGGCAAGAGGAGGAGCATAACCCGAACGGAAACGTTTGAAGTGAGGACAACATTGAGTGAGCAGTGAGCAAATGAAACCAATCAGAAATAGACGACGCCTACACAACATCTAAGCACTCAACGCGGACGGCAGACTAAATCCCATTAAGCACCGAAGATCTAAATGTGGGCTGTGAACTAAGTTCCATGTTTCCTGGTTTGAGCGCCGAAAAAAACGGCTTCAGAAGCAAGTGAAGAGCTTTGAAAAAAATTACATCCATTTAGCAGAGTCCAGAAAGGATAAGCAACTTTAAGGGACCTGAGAGCCTCAGTTTCCCGTGAAATTTCAAGCATTTACCGAGAAGAGAGAAGAAAATTTGATTTTCGTCCAATCTTCTCATAGGTGTAGTTTGACAATGCTCTCTAGCCTTCACAAGATAGGAGAGCCTCGTTAAGCCTCGATCTCGGCGTCTGCTTCTTTGTCAGATCCTCCGTTGTTGTTATTCTTCTAGGAACTCTTGTTCCAAGTGTTGTCGTCCAGTACCCTTCCTTCACCAGAGCTCTGCAACCAATTCCGTTCCCACCATTAGCAGCGGACAGGAAAACGGCAACTACGTCCATCTTCAGGTTTCTGTAGATCCATTTTCGGTCTGCCCATAGACCCTTGCCGATGAAAATGACTTTGTCAGCTAATTTGAATGGGCTATCAGGGGGTCTTCAATGAATACAGTCGTGGAAAAAAAAACTTGGAACAAGCCCAAGTCGCGCGCTTTTTAATAGTTTTACATACAATTTTTGAATTGCACATGAAAACTTTGTTTGCTCAAACCAAGTACGCCTTAAAATGCTATTCCAAAAAATAAAGTTGTTGATTAGATTCGTTACCGGGACAGAATTTTGAAGATTATTGCGATGCGGCATGCCGCTGCCACTCTGATATTGGACCGGTTTTCAAAGTTTCTAATGCTTTGCGATCCATCGGAAGAAGATCACACCTGTCTGAGTGTTCGCTCCCTTCTTCCATTTCTTTTTTTACAACTCTCGAGAAACCTATGTTGTTCCCAAAGCATTAGAAACTTTGAAAACCGGTCCAATATCAGAGTGGCAGCGGCATGCCGCATCGCAATAATCTTCAAAATTCTGTCCCGGTAACGAATTTAATCAACCAACTTATTTTTTAGAATAGCATTTTAAGGCGTACTTGATTTGAGCAAACAAAGTTTTCATGTGCAATTTAAAAATTGTATGTAAAACTATTAAAAAGCGCGCGACTTGGGCTTGTTCCAAGTTTTTTTTTCCGCGACTGTATCTCCACGTTAGATGCGGCAAAGGGAGTTGAGTCTGCTGAACCTTAACCTTGTTCCCTACGGCTTCACTTGGAGTTCAGAACATATAGAATTCCGCTTTCTCGACCATCATCTCCTTGCGGCTGAAGTGTACAATCTTGTATGTGTCGGCATTTATTTGTCGCAGAGAACAGTCACAGTCCTCTATTTGTTCCAAGCAGTATTTATCCTGACAGTTGTGGTTTTTTCACTGCTGTTTAGTGCCATACTGCGCGCTGTGATAGTCACATAAAGAGGGTGAGTTATGGGCAAATGTGAGACCCTAGATGGGACTCAAAGTAGCATTTCCTTCAAAGTAGCATTACTGAGTGCGCTATCACGCCACCGGGGACGATCTTACCCTCTTAGCTCAATGCGTCGTCACGTCGACCGTGTGAGTGCTGTAGCGCTACGGCACAAAAAGAACTGAGCTGAGAGGGTTCCGGTGGCGTAATGGATAGCGCACTCTCCCGGTCAACGGGAAGTGCGAGTCGAGTTTCATCTGGGGGCTGACGTTTGCCCATAACTCAGCATACTTGCCCTCCCAGTAGTGTTTGTCTTGACATCGGCTTCAAATGCAGAACTACATCTGAGGGCCAGAACTTCGCAGACCCTGTGAGAGGTGCTCTTGTAACCGATTTTATGCTCAGCTTGAGTCCATGATTGGCCAGCTCTCGGTCTTCCAGCAACTGAATTGCAGTTTCAACTTCTTTTTGGTCTTTGGTCTTTCAGATGGACCTGTAACAAGAAAGCTGAATGAGGATTGCCCGGCCAGAAACTTCAACAGTACTCAAGACAAGCTCAATAAAATTAGTGAACCATTTAAAGGAACGGTCCGCGATGACCTATGAAAATGCAAGAAGTAATGTGGGAACGTAGTGCGTTCCGGAGTGGACAACCCTGCGCCATTGCGGCTGTAAGTTGTACGGTAAAGGAATTAAGGCGCAAAGTTGCTTCAGTGGTACATCGCTTTTTCCAAGGACTCCGCCTCCAAAGTCGGCCTTCCAGCCAAAACTGATGCTCCCAGGCAAATATCATAGAGTGGATGTATTCAATGTCTCTTGTAGAGTCACAGGGTTCATTACTGAGAATCAGCCGACGGGAATCATCTCAGCGCGCGGTCTTTTCGGTCTTTCACCTATACAGTTGTTTGACGCCAGAGGAAGTCTGACAAATGCGTTTCCAATGTTCCTTTTGGCATTTTCTCTTCATAGACAGTTCACGTGGCAAATTTTCTTCCACATTTCTGCAAGATCACCTGGGCTTTTTATCGCGGCAGTGCCTTTAAGAAAGGTATTGAGACAACGAAGGCATAACTGTCCTTGATCTCAGCCGACGTGATGCGAAGCCGATTATCGGACGAGGTAACTTGAAGATATAGCGCGATATCCTTTTGTGAGTGGAACTCTACTGCCTTATTTGGTAGACACACTGACTCAAGAATTACTGATGGCTTTAAAGAGTTTTTTGGCTCTGACTAAGTGGATGAGAAACATATGAGCACACGAAGAAGCAGGAGACTAGCCCACACTGTCGTCGTGGGGAAAGGCCAGAGAGAAAGAATGTGGAAAAAGAGGAAGGAGCGAAAGCAAAGACGCAATTCTACGCAAATGTGAACGCTCTTAATCTCAAGTTCGGCCTCAGCGCTTTCCACTAATTTTCTAACAGCGAAAATGGTGCAGCCTCCGGATGCAGAACGAACCACTCGCGGAAAATTCGAAAGCTTTTGCTACATGGTTAGCTGGGTTGCAGCAAAGGCGGGGCAGACAACAATTGTAGAGAGAATATCCTTGAAAAAGCCATTACCATTGACGCGTTTCATTTTCAAATGGAAATGATCCTATGGGGAGAACAAAGCAAATGTCGTAATTCAGTAGACAAAAATTAGAAGGTTTATTTTCGGGAATTATACGAACATTCTAATGGAACCGAATAGCAAACGGTTTCTTGCTAGTGTCATTATAGCAAGGATTCCACAGCTATAGACGTGAAATCCTCTTGGTATTAGCAAGTAACTGTATAGCATGCTACAATTAGAAACATGAACCAACCATTCTCCATCCTGAATAAGCTTCATTGCTTGCTTTGTAGTTTCTAACAGCAACTTCTGAAGTTGAAGAGGGTCATCCATGGCACTGCCGGAATTGGCCAGCTAAAGCGCTGTTCGGCGCATTTTGCTCTTTTGCTAGTTCGTTTTGATAGTTCATTTCAAGTACCGGGTTTCATTTTGTTGAGACCTCCGAACTCTTGTGAAGCACTTGACTGTTACACCAGCCACTTTGGTTGCATTCAGATGTTCTCGTGAAGTGGCTTGTACAGCCTTTGCGAAGTACTGTTTGTTGCCCCACCAGGCCGAACTGCGCCACCTGACGATTTCGAAACGAGAGATTTTGATGGTGTATGAGGCCGACAACAAGGTTTCCAGCGAGGAGCTGTTTTTGTGATGCTCTACGCGTTCCGTATGTATATCGCACCCTATAGTTCCCTGTGCTCCGTTCGGTGCTATTGTCTCTTCTGGGAGATAACCATAGACAGAGCGACTGAAGCGACTAAAGCATCGAAAAGTAAAAACAGGTGCAAGTGAACGAGTGGCGCCGAAGGAAATGACTACTATCGTCACAAGTGCGGCAAAAAATGGTCATTGGTAAGAAATAAGGCTGTCACATAAATCTTTTCTGGCACTGCCCACACATTTCTCATTGCAAACGTAGCTGTAATAGTCCTCCAAAGAATCCTAAAGAAAAAAGGATACTATATATAATCCGCTAAGAATGTCTGTAAGTGTGTGCGTGTGCGTGTTTGTGTGTGCGTCTGTCTGTCACGAAATTCATAGCGAGCGTCGCAGAAAAGATAGGACGACAGTTCCAAGAAGTGATATACATGGCAGGACGGGAACACTTTTGGTGGGTGATAGAATGTGATAGCACCTGATAAGATTCGATAAGGGGCCTTAGAAGGGGAGGGTGACCGAGCCCATAGTGCGGGACACAGTAACAGTGGGACATTGGTTCCAAGGTATGATATAGGACGTGGGACAGGAACATTATTGATGGGTGACAGGGAATGATAGCAGCTGATAGGATTTGATAAGGGGAGTTAGAATGGTAAGGTCACCACTCATAACGCGGAACACAGCATCAGCTAGGCATTAATTTCAGAAAATGATATAGAGTTGGAGATGGGGACACGGCACGTGAGGTGATAACAGCTGATAGGGGCTGATAAAGAACGTTGCCAATGCTATTCACTGATGGAGCCTTTACACTACCAAATTATAGAGTTTCAGTGATAGGGACATTGATGACGGGTGACAGGATCTTATCAATTGATAAGAAAGGATAAGGGGCCATTATCATTACCTCTCTTATCACTATACCCCAAGTATCAAAGGCTCAGTGTGCATACTTTTCCTTCAGCCATCACTTCCCTGATAGCCCTAGAAAATGAACTTATCCTACTATATAATGTCGATGTCGACGAGCGGGGGAGGGGGGAGAGGGTATGTAGTTCGCCTGAAACAGGAATCCCAGGGAAATCGGAGGAGAGCCGAAAAACACTTCAACGAGCGGATCGCATGCTAATTGAAAAGGAAAGCGTTCGTCGGTAGGCATTCCGGTGCAGGTAATGGAAACGAAATCTGCTATTTCACTGAGCGATTCATACTGCGCTGTATTGGCCGACTACACATTGTATCTATCTACAGATTTATGTATTCTATGGGCGTCATGGCGCGGACTACACCGCTGCTGTAAATAGAAGCGCGTGCTGAGTTGTGCGGGATCCTAAGCCTGCTCTGTTGTGCTAGATCCTAAATCTCCTGTTACGATTGCGATTCGACCTACAGCGCCCTATGTAGCGGCCGCACTACGAAAAGTTCCGTTTGAATTATGGAGCGGGCCTGGCGAAGCCCAGCCAGCTCGGCAAGATAAAAGAAGGAGGAGAGCACGGCGTCAGCTCTGCGATCCGACTGGTAGTAAAAAGCTAATATTGGATGAAAAACACATCCAGGCAAAATGCCTTGGAAACGCTGGGAAATTATAAGGTTATCGATAGAGTTCCACATGGCATTTGTTTAAGAACAGCGGTGCAACTTGGTTGATTTTTTCTCGTATATAATAGCTCACTGCAAATGTTGTTCGCATTCGCGGAGTGCTTCCAATTCCTGTCTCATGACTGCCCTATAAAAAATGTCACGTAACGAAGCTGTGAGGTTTCCATATACTATGGGTAAGGAAATTACTCGTTGTTAGGCTCCGACTTTGAGAGGGGGGGGGGGGGTAGGAGTGATTGATAGCTGTCACGACTTTTCCCACGAAAACTAGGTACTGCACTACAGGCAGGAAACGACTCAAACTGTTCTTAGAGCATTCATCTGATCCTAGACCATTCGCTGGATGTAGAAACTCGTAGCGATTAGGAAAGGCTCCCAACAGGTGACCGGAATTAAACAAAATTACCAAGAAACAAGGTTCATCATCGTTGCGATTCCCCAAAAAAGGTCGTATTTGGTCTGAGAGAAGTCTTTTTGCTAGTCGATTCTTCTTGTTTCACGGACGCTATAAGAGGATAGTCAGGGGGTGGGGTGGAGGGGAGGGGGATGGGGGCGGGGGTCGCACGGACTTGACCAAAATCCTATACTCATAATCCGCCCTGCCGAGAAAGGTAAGGCACTGTGAGAAGAAGCGTTAGGTGGCTAGGTTAACCACATATAGTGAAAGGAAAAACCGTTCTGCAACAAAGCATGCAATTCACCCACCCGCAATGCCACTCCTTCCTCTAGCCTAGAGAACGCCCCATTGCCTGCTTCACAGTGATAACTGCACCCTGAAAAACAGGATGCTGTTTCATAGCAGGCAATATCCTCCTGATCGCGACCAAGCGTTCGACAGTACTCTTCCGTGAAAATGAACGTACCAGCAGTCCATAAACGTGATTTTTCCTATCGTCTCGTCCGTATCGCTTCCCGAGAGGAGTGCGCACAAATGCTTCCCCCCCCCTCTCCCTCCTAGAGGGAAAGCGCTGAAAGTTAATCCCACCATTCCGAGGAATTAGGCGATCACCTTTGGAGCCCTGCTGATGCTGTTACAATAGAAGTAGGAAAACCTTCCCCTCAATTATGAACGCTAAAACTAGCTGCGTGGGTAGCTGCGTTCACCATTCCTTTTCCAGAATGCGCCCCGCCCTCGACTTTCATTTTGGATAATATTTAGTGGCGCACCTCAGATGAGAACCTTCAACTGCGACGATTTTCGTACTGCCAGCTACTGCATAAGCAGAGTTTTAACCTCCCAGACAATTTTGCTGAGGAATATCGACCCCAATCAGGTAGTGCACAAGATCAAATCATGAATGGATGGCTTCAGTGGCCGCTCCGGCTACTTCCGCCGTTAGTCATCTGTGAGATGATCAAAGTTCTTCGGAACTTGGTGAAGGGCAAAAAGTAGCAATGTCCAATTGCCTTCCAACAGCCATTCAAGCGGGAAAGGACTTGTTCAAAAAAACTTAAGACATTCATTGAGAGACGCTTCAACGAAATTCGCTTTTCATGAAAACCTAATTTTGTATTTATTAACTTTGTCTTTAGCTATTCGAGCATCTCTTCAGAAAATGGCCTTTCTTCAGAGTGCAGAAAGATCCTCTAATGCCATTAATAAGGAAAGTGCAAGTTATTCATGAAAATCTAAAAGTGCAACAATAGGGAAGCTTTCTTTGTTTTACCAAAGACCCTCAAGGAACACCTCCACCGCAGACTTACACCTGTCACCTGGAAAAGCACTTTCACACTCTGTTCACCATTCTTCATTGAGTGGCTGAGCTATGCGCAAAACGCTTTGCCTGGGCCAGGTATCGAACATAGACCTCACGTCTTCCCGACAATCGTGATGGCGAAGAAGTCATCAAAAGAAAACAATTTGAAAACGGTGCATGCCAGATAAGGTTGACTCACTACTGACCCCCTTCTTCCTTGAAAGAAATAACGACTTTGATTAGTAGTACGTTCTCGGCGGCGAACTATCCGCCGCCCGGAATGCGAATATTGCAGAGGACTGGTGTAGAAATGCTTGCAGCGTGCGCAGGGGACTCAGGCGCAGTCGTGCCATCTCTGGCACGCGCATGCGACTATTTCCTTGCACAATAAGAATACAGCATATTTTTTTACAAAATGCTTGTAAACTCGTTTTGCAGTATACCAAACTATCCAAAGCCTCGGTATTTGGCAAGTCTGGGGATCTATCATTCGCCTACTGTCAGGTTGGAAAGAAAGTCCTGCGACACTTTCCACAAACTGCTCTGTTAGAATAAAAAAAAACATTGTAAATGCCCTGATTAGTGGACAGTGTTCTCTGAGGTTGTTGCAGACGGGTACCTTATGGGTTTGTGAAAGATTCCAATGCTTAAAAGCCTCTTAAAGGTCAAGGTACTTTTCGACCTATCCCACAGTACGTGTTCCTGTAGGGCCACATTCTCGTAGTCGAAGGAGTGCGCAGGCTTCAGGGAGGATGTCGTTTGCCATGCCATGGCGTCCCATTGATATTAACGCTCGCAAGCTGGAGTCATTTTATTCGAAGTTAGGTGACCTATAGGACGGCCAACAGCACAGAATGACCCCCAGAATGACCCCCCTTAACCCCCAGAAGGCTCGGTCGAACGTAACCATCAACAGGGTGAGCAACATCTCTAGGCTGCAACTCTCTGGGAGCGCGACACGGGCGCGCGCCAAACAGCTCAACTCTTCTGCCTGCCATTTGACTTTCGAAAGGGCGCCAGATAAGTTTCACACCATTTATTAAAATTTTCTATCCGGACATTTTTGCGCCACCAGCGACATCTCACGGCAGCCGAAGCAGCACTCGAGAGCACGACTCGGCACCGCGTGACAACACGCCTCGCACGCTCGCGGTCTCACCTGGAGTTGAGAACGAGATCGTTGATTTCGTCCCGCCTTGTACCCGCACCACCCCTGTCCTCCACTGAGCGCTCACCCCCCGACCGAACCTCGAGTATTCTGAGCGATTGGCATCTTAGCTTCAGGACCCCACCCCGCTCTACTCACCTCCCCCACCCAACTCTTTTCCAGGTACTCACGTTCTTACCCTACTCATCAACGCTCACGCGCCCGCACACACGCTCTCTTCCCTCACAAACGCCCCCCCCCCCCACTCTCCCACACTTAACTGTGTTGTCACCCAATCAGCTGCAGCAGTACAAGTTTCGCAAGAAGGTACGGGCCGACGTACATGAAGATGGGAATTATCCTGCCTCGAGTTGCTGGCGATTGTACACCAGCGCACATCCTCCGCGTGCCTCCGAGTCTGGGGCCCACGAAGAAAATATCGGTTCATCCATTCCAGGTACGGCCGGTCCCCACCATCAACCCGCGCCTTGGTGAATGGGGTGAAGATGATGTCCTGGACCGTAGCGACGTTGCCGGAGCTGCTCGATGTTTGGGGTCTTGCAGATCAAGAGTACTGGTCTCCAGGTAGCTATCCATGGGTGATTCCATTCAAGAAGTTCCGCAGCTGTTTGGAGGCCACGTGAATTCCAAAGGCGTTCTCCACTCAGGCCGCGACTGGAGATGACTTCATATTTTGGTGTACATGAAGGTGAATGGCGGCAGCCGGCTCCTGCTTATAGAGGAAGATCTTGGGTATCTTCCGCCCTGGTACTCATATCCACTTCCTCTGTCTGGGCTGCGAAAACTTCGCTCATGTGACTCGACCGGAATGGACTTTTTTTGGCCCCCCTGTACATATGAATAACTCCATGCTTCTTCGCAACCCCGGTTATCGGGGAAATTCTCTGTGAAGGATGCCACATAGGTTGCACGAGTCTTACAAAGGGCGCGAAATGGTCTCGACTGAGTGGTCCCTTCCTTGTACACATTGGAAGGACCTTACATGGGACATTGTGGTTGCTCACGAGAGCTGGGTGGGTTCCTTGCATACACCATGCACATAACATTCACAGGATTTTTCTCAAGGAAAAGTCGCCTGTTCAGCTAGGCAGACGTGCATGGAAGAAAGACTTCACTGTGTTATTGGGTGGAACTTCAAAGCGACATCGCTGAATACTGGCACACCAGTGACGGCTACACTCTAATCAACTTAAAAACATGGGACGTGACGCTCCATTTCATTCAGAAACACTCAGCTTCTTTCTACTCCTCGGCAATGCGAAGACCGCATGTAAGGATCAGGTTTCGCCAGAAGTTTATGGATCTCGACCAGGGAATGCGACCGCTTCCACGTTACTCGCCTGACTTCGCAGCTTCCACCCACCACCTCGTTTCATCCCTACTAAACCTTTAGAATGCAAAATTTCAGGAAATCAACGTCTAGTAGAAAATGTGGTCCGCCTCTACGTTTCATCGCAGTTGCACTAGTTCTGCAAGAGTGGAGTCGGTGAGCTGTGCGAAATGTCATGGCTTTGCTCGGGTCAAGATTCTCCACAGATTTAATCCTTGTACCCTACCTAGCCCTTTAAACCTCTTCTGAATGAAACACGCATTACCGAGTCTATCTGAAAGGGGGAGGTATCTTCCTCTCGAACCTTTCTCAAGAACCATCGTCACGCTGTTGCTAGCATCAGCGCTATAAACATAGCGACTCTCCTCTTCCTTCACCAGATCTTGTCAGCTGTTATCGCTACCTATCACCCACCAGTAATGTTGG
>MU914168.1:0-10334 GCA_036418165.1 Cooperia oncophora | reverse complement strand
CCTGCTTGCCACCAGAACTCCTCCAAACGATCAGTTCGTAAAATCCAGCAGTTTCATGGACCGGACGAGTTGTCCTCCCCAGAAGGTGCGCTACACAACCTGTCATGACATGTCGGTGGCAATCCGATTGCGCCATACTGCCCAGAAACCCGACGGCTAGCTCCAAGCGACATATAGAGAGTGCATTGTGATCTGATGATGTTCCATTTCTGTGACCGGTGGTTCTGTGCAGGCTAAAAATGCTGCTTGTTGCTGATAAACGTGATGATGTCAATGATAGCGGTATGCAACCCATATCCTATAGATGAAGAGGGTGTGGCCGCGCATTTCATTTGACAGTGGCGGCATTGCTGTTTCGTTACAGTTGTAATCACCTGTTGTCTGAGACAAGAGAAGTGTCTCAAAAGAAATGCCTAGCGCGAAAAACGTACACTACGCCGTGTTCAAATGAAGCACGCAGCCACGCCCTCCCCATCTCCTGGATATGGAGTGTAATTGCTGTGCACAATTGGTGTGCTGCTTAATGTGTGTGTGTTTTGTACACTGAAATCTGTGCTTCTGTGCTAAAGATAGAATCGACTGAACAATCAATCATATATTCGAAATAAAACTGAAAACTGATGAAGAACTGGTGATGAAAAACACAATCTCTCGTAATAGAGACATATGTATATTGCCATTAGATGTGTACAAATACAAGCATTAACACACCATATTGAATGCGCATTAATGAAATAATAAAGATTCTATACATACAAACACGCTACGATGAATGGACGACGTGGATGTGAAGAAATGTGGGTCCCGTGTGGAAGAAATGAAAACGTGTGAAAACTGGAATGCAATGAACTGCTGAACTGATAGTACATGTATAGAGTTCTTCGCGAGTGAGTGGTAGAAAGACACTAGCCATGCCTGAACAGTGGTGAGTGCTATAATTGGTCCTGAACAGAAAACAACGTTCACGAGGCAGGTGTGGATGGTGTCTTTTTGCAAGCACTCAGTGAAAAGCAGCAAATGATTATACACAATGATTATACAATAACAGGACCACTAAAAAAGGGAATACGAACAAGAGAACCGTAATTTGCCGCGCCGTCGCGGCGACGATGTGCGCGGGAAATTCAAACTGTGCGCCAGTTTCTCGACTGTAGCCGCGAAACTCGCGGGAACCGTTCGCATATATTTTTTCCATATTTGCGCTAATATTTCACGTGTTTTCCTATTTTCTTGCTGTCACAGCTGACAAGGTGGAGTATCAACAGCACCTGCCCGTCCCTTTAATATACAATTTCGAACGGCCAACCAGGAGAATTCGTCTCTGGCGGCGCGGCGTCGCTCGCCACGCCTGCAAGCGCGGCAAATTACGATTCTCTTGTCACATACCCCTAAAAGGTGTGATAGGTGTGATAATGATAACAAGTGAGGCGCTTTGACCCTAACAACCTTTGAAAAAGACGTCATCACAGACCGTAAATACACGACAATCAAGGAGAAATGCTTGGGGAAAAATGTATCTGTGGTGTGGGCGTGGGTGTGTGTCTTTAGATTTATGCATCTGTGTGTGGGTGCAATTGTTTATATCTGTGTTGTGTATGTGCCTGGAAGGACAGAAAAATAGGTGAACCATCTGGGGTTTTTCCTAGAATTCTTAGGATTTTTTCAATGGCGGCAGGAAAATCCCCGGGTAGAAACATCCATCACTCACCTAACTTCAAACTACAAATTATCGATTGATCGTTGAGATCATAGACAGGTAAAGCTCTCAATCAATATATATTCTAGGCGCAGCGGCGGCTGTGTGGAACATAAAAATGAGGTACAAATGCGCAAAACTGCTGGGAAGTGCTGCTGTCTAAGAACAACTGTGTTGGTGGGTGTATGTGCTTTGTGTGGCTGTGGGAAACACATGTGGGGAAACGTCCAGTGAAGGGATGATGATGAGAAAATCGCTGTGAACTTGGCGAACAATATGGACGCGACGCCCAAAAGTACAAGGTCACCCGGTATCGATCCACAACATTGCAATAAATGCCAAGTAATCGCGAACTGATCGATGGAGAGTGGGTGAAAGGTGTGGGTGGGTGGGTGATGGTGGAGAAATGCTCATGAATTGCGGATAAGAAATGCTGTGTTGTGATGTGTGTGGGTGGATGATCAGGGAAAGATTGGAAGACAGGCATCTAAGAAAAGCTCAATCATACCAATCAATATCATCAAAAATACCGTAAAATAATATTAAAAGAAATGCGAAAAATGAAAACTGTAATGTAAAACTGTAAAACGAATGAATGAACACATAAAACATTATTATGTAACAAATAAGTAAATCACTCAGCCATTTACGTCAGCCATTTTGTTACGGGCATATTCGATCCGGATACCTCCACGGTCCGAGGATCCCAAGTGGAATCCTTGCAGGGCCATCATAGCACTGGTTGCTGAGGCTAGTGAAGAGTACTCGATAAATGCCACGGAAGAACCGTTCTTTGTGTGCATTCGTAGTCGAGTAAATCCGGCAAATGCCTTGAATACAGAACGCAGCTCGTCCTCGGTAACACCAGGGCTCAGATTAGCCACGAATAGCGTCGAACAGCCTTGAAGTGAGGCCGCGTTTTGGGCATTAAGTCCCAAAGCAGCCTGTAGGAATGCATTTTGGTGATAGCCACCATCAGACGAAAGAATACCAGCTAGTGGTACGGAGGGGGTGACGGAGGGAATTCGTGGGAGATTCAGCGAGAATAGTTGATGCTGATCGAATAATAGAGGATGTTGATCGAACAGAATCGCATCGGCGGGTTGAAGTGGGGCCAAAAACTGGGGCATGGTCTGCAAGGATGGTGCAGCCATGGGAATCACCGGTGGAGGTGATTGTTTCGGTCGACTGACTTTTGTGTTCGATTTGGCCAATTCAAGACGTAAAACTTGAGCACAATCCGGGTCAAAACGAACACCTTGCAAAGCCTTACGTGCTTCCTCAGCATCCTTGCTAGTCTGGAAGGTGACGAATCCAACGGGCGAAGTCGGTTTGCCATTTTTTGCCGTCATTTTGAGCAATGAACTCTCGTAACCACGATAGGCACGGAATAACAGATAGAGTTCACGAGGTTTCGCATCCATTGGAAGACCAGAGACGAATAGGGTCCGAACTTGAGGACAGGAATCCGTACTGACAGAGTTCAACGACTCCATGGAAATGGCGGGCGCCAGCTTGCCACCATCCATGTCGCAGGCCGGCAGGTAAACTGGCCCTCTGCGGGCGGACGCCTCGCATTGCCTACGCGTTGCGGCGCCGCTCCGCCCATTCGCCGCGGGGCACCGTTGCCGGGCAACCTCCCGCTCGCCTCCCCTAAGCGCTATCTGAGAGACGTGACATCATTGCAGATTTCCAAGGATAATGGCCCACACATGGAATTTACTGGATTTCGGCAAAGTATGGCGACGGAGGGGGGCATTTGGCACGTTTCACTGGTTCCGGTTGACAAGTTTCAGTCTGGTTAAACCTGTGAACTCTGGTGAAGCTAAAGCAAGCTCGTCAAGCCACCATGATAAAACCTGTCAACTCTTGTAAGCTCATGAAATAGCTGCCTAGATGGGCCGACACGTCGGGGAAGTAGTAAAAGTGCAAAATGCCCTCCTCTCCCTCCCGGTCGCCTAACTGTCCCCTGGTTTTCTCCCTACTCATTTGCTTCCACGACAAGGTACAGCATCGTAATGTGTGAAGTGGTGATGTAGGTACGACCCCCTCCCTCCGAGAGAGGGTGTCACTCGACCCCCCCTAAATAGGGAGTCTCGCGTGCGACACCCCCCGCTTTCTCTAAACACCTACCACTTAGGTCCAGTTTTGTCACCCAGAAAATTTTCACGCTCGAGCGTAGGGGGAGGGGATCGCCATCGTGAAACCGGAAAATTCTGTGGATTTTCCACAGCTTCCTTTACCATTTCTCGCGGAACTTCCCGAAGATTTTTCTGCTTTCGTCCGAGCGGTGGGGGGGGATAGTTAACACGCATGCAACAGAGAAAGGTCACGCCAAAATCACGCGGGAAAAGTCAACAACCAGGAAAAATTTTTTGCAACGCGGAAAATTGCTCTTAAGGGCACATACACCCCCTCTCAATACGACCCCCTTCTTCCCAGCGGAACAGTACGACCCCCTATGTGCTTCACACAATGATGCTGTACCCTGTTTCACGACCCTTCCCATCAAGACACTTCTCGCCGTTGGAGAAAGTTTATGCAAAATATGACCCCTAAAATTTCCTCCACCGGTACGACCCCTTGCCCCATCCTACCTATCACCTTTCTGAATTCTCCCAACTTCTTACCACTTCTTTGCACTTTTTTCTTTTCAAGTTCCTTCACTTTTTCCCCGAGGAAAACTATCCTCGCCGGGCGAGCGGAGATGGGAGAGGGGGTAATCACTTAAAACAGGAAAAATTGAGGAATGTCAACAACCAGAAGCATTTTCCTCAAAGTTTTTCCCCCACTACGACCCCTTCCCTCCGATGACCAAATACTGCTCCTCTTGCTGGAGATCCCCAACGAGGGACGTGCTCTGTTTCCCATAAATCCGATAAAAAAATCTCAATGTAACTTGTAAGGTCGCCACGTGGGTAAGTGCCTTTCCTGTTGTCCTTTGACATAGGTGACCCATTTTTCCTACCTCATCCTTCCCTATCAGGACGATATTGAATCAGCAAGAGGGTCTGACCTTGACCTAGTCTCTGAAAGAGAGGCAAACGTACGGTAGGATCAAGATCAGGGTTTGCCCTTTTGACTCAAAAAGAGGCCTCATTTCGATCAGTCTTATATGTGACCGTGACTGCCTCCCCAAGTGGATGAGGATTAGATCAAGTTTGAGCCAGATATTTGTCTTGGACAGCAAACTTTTTGAAAGAGCGGAGTCCATGTCAGGCCTAATACCTTGGAGGGAGCATTCAAAGGATACTTCGTGCCAGTTGGAATCACCGCTACCCGAATAGAATTACAGTACTTCGAATTGGTTCACCCACCCAAGAGCTATTTTCAAACCTTAGCCCCAGGCAATGGGCCACATCTCTACCACGGTATTTCTAGTTTTGCACAAGAGTCCTATGTCCCCTCCAAGGTTATCAGCAGGCATCTGTCATTAATGAAACATAAGCTGTAAGGTTCGGAAGCAGCACTACTCGCCGAAGGGGCCATATTTGAATTCACAGTCCTTCACTGGGCTATTGGTACTCTAGGGGTACATTCGGCAGAAAATCGCAATTTTCTGGCGAGCAGTTTTGAGAGGGTAAAGGGTAAAGATGAATGGTGAAGTGTTCCGATAGTTGATGACCCTTGCTATCTGCTATGTGCCATTTGCTTCTACTTCACTCCAATCGCGTAAGAAATGACCTGCTGAAAGTTGACGCGGTGTTGGTCGAGTTTACATTTTCCAGGCTCTCAGCAGCAAGAAACGGAGACGGAATCCTCAGCATTATCTTTACCATGAAGGGAATGCAGTTTGGTGTTGGTGGAGCGCTGCCCCAGCAAATGGTAGTTCGCAAAGAAGTACATCGTCACCTTGTCGGGGGACTTCGTCAATTCCCTTAATATAGCGTCTATTGCTAAATTTAGCTGCCATCATAATCTTTTACACGTCTCAACCTGTCACTTGACATGATCTAGCAAAGGAAAACTACGAGAAAGCTGCCAAAATGCCCCCCTCCAAGTCGAACAAGCTTCATATAACGTCGATGCCAAAAGGAAGTAGATGGAGTGCAGGTTTTTCTCTCCGTCTTGGTCTTTGTTTATACGGCGCTGAAGCAACTTATAGCAGATTGAACTAGAAGAGTGAAGCTCGTGATTACGTCGCGGTTATATTCGAAAACAGGTTTCGAGCCTATGAAGAAAGGCGATGCCAGCTATCGCTGGAGGCAGGTTGTCACTACCTGATTATAATTGCGAAAACTTGTCTTTATCGAGTATTTAAAGATCTGCAAACCCATGACGGCCACAGTTAGCACGCTAAGATACGGTACATGGTGATGAGGTGATCGGTGATCAATTTCTCTTTTCATCGTAATGTTGCAAGTGCTAGTTTAGCACAGTGAAGGTACCCCGCAAAAATTGATGGCCGTCCAGCCTCCTAAACCATCGACAGCCGAAAACAAAGACGCCAGTCGGAGAATGGTCTCAGACTCACCTGGAAGGATCAAACATTGACGGTGCGGAACGAAAACAGGACTATGTCTGAATTTCCTCGCTAAGTTATCTAAACTCCTTCTTCGATTTGCCCCACTAAATAAGGATATTTGATCTACCATCAAGAATCGGATACTGGGCGCTGATAACCGGGGGGAGGGGGTTCAAGCCACTTGTAAACTTTCTCATTAAACTTTAACTTTATTTTTTTCTTTTGTCTTTTCATAGCCATGTCTCAATCTGCCAGTCCTGTAACTTCCTGCCAAGTAAAATGTAAAGTCCTGTATGGCTTGGCGAAATGGTACTAGCGTCATAACACCACTCACCATTTTCTTCTTAATCTTGACCACTCATTTTGACAAGTTCAATAGGAGGCTACAGGGGACTTGATAGGTTAACAAAGGGGTTGTTTCAAACTTGTTCAGTTAGCACATGTGCACACTTTACAGGATTTGGTATGCCCCCCCCCCTTTCTCCCAAGATTATTAGCGACGATTACTGAACTATACAAAGGATAAAGTCTTCGCCGTTGATCAATCCCTTTGTGGGATGCGGCACGCATTCTACTTCCATTCAGAATCGTAGTGGCTTATTGAATGCGATGTGGCCTATACAATGACTTGGGGGGGGGGCAGCCGATGTACAAGTCAGTGTTTTATCCTCCCAGACAAATCTGGTACCAATTCTGCCGTTCTCGGAGGATAGAAAGCTTGGTTGGCGTGGGCGGGAGCCGATTCCAGATTTGATCTCCAGAGCGTGTTCGTGGTAAGCGTTCCACTGGCCACTATACCACCTCCGCCTACTGAACTATGCAACTCTGAAATTCTGAGCTCCATCATAATACACTACTGCAAAAAGATACACTACTACATTGCGAAAGTCAGTCCCGACAATTTACAGTATTTGTCGAATTCCCTTCAAAAGTCACTGTGACTATGAATGAACGTAGAATGTGTGCGCATCCCAAAAGGAACAGATCAACTTCGTAAGCTGCCAAGGTTTCCCCTTAAGAAAGCCCTTTTTAGGGCACTCACCATGTACTTTTTCTTATCTCAATGAGTGTACCGGAAATCGATCTTTATAGGACGTGTGTTTACAATGTCATGCCCCGCTGAAAGGGTTGTTTTTGGCGCAGTGCCAGTTTGCTTGCCGAAACCTTTGAAGTCACTGCGGAAGTGTTTTGTTTGTTCTGCTTGTCATCACAAAGTTCATTTATGTGTTTCTATGTGTTTTCCCGTGCGCACGCACTCTCGGTCGTTCAGGGCAAGCGGGGCACGTCGTGGGTGAGAGTATCCAGAGAGGGGAGGGGGTCTTATTTGGTCGTTGGAGAGTGGCCCAATCTAAACTTGTGGGAATTTTTGCCGGTTGTTGACTTATGTGCTTTTCTCCTTCTTTCCAATCTGTTATCCTTCGGCTTCGCTCGATGGCAAAAATTTGGGGGGGGGAGGATCTGAAACAGTTGTGGAAAATTGAAGGATATAGGTGGTAGGCAAGTAAGTTGAGAAAAGTGTAGATGCCAATGTGATATGGTAGTAGTAGGTAGTAAATAAGTAGATAAGCAAGGTAGGTAGGTAGGCAGATAGGTATGTAGGTAGGTAAGTAAGTGGGTAGTTGGTAGGTAAGTGGGTAAGGGAGTAAATAAGCAGGGAAGTAGGTAGGTAGACATGTAGATATGTAGGTAGGGTAGTGGTAGGTAGGTAGGTAGGTAGGTAGGTAGGTAGGTAGGTAGGTAGGTAGGTAGGTAGGTAGGTAGTTGGGTAGGTAGGTAGGTTGAGAAAGGGAAAGGGGGGGGTTGCCGTAGGATCGTATCAGAGGAGCGAATTGGGGGAAGGGTCATATTCTGCAAATTGGGGGGGGGTGTATTTGCCTTTGGAAAAATGTCTACTGAGCCGCAAGGTTCTACTTGAGAGATTTATAAAGGAAGCAGCGAAAATCGTCAAATACGCTTGAATAGGGCTTTATTCCCACCCCTGACGTCGTTTTCGTCCCCACACCCCCCCCCCCAAGGCAGGTTTTTGGGGAGAAAGTGAAAATTTCCCAGAAAAAGCTCTGGAAAGGTGCTAGGGAGTTGGAAACATTTAGGAAGACGGTAGGTAGGATGAGTAAGTGGAGAGACGTACCAGAGAAGAAAAGTTTGTGGTGAGGGGGAGGTGGCGCAGTTCACAAAAATTCTCCCCAACGCCAGGACATGCCCAGGGACCAAGTGCAGCGTTTTCACTGGCAAGTCAAGCGTTTTATGATCAATGCATCGTAATGATTAATGGAATGGCATTGTGATTCTTCGAGTGGTGGTTGTGAGCTCGTTTGCGGCCAACGACCACCAATCGAGACGAGTCCCCAGCAGTTTCTTATCGGATTTTCTTGCGTGCTGTCTGTCTGGCCGTCTGTCCGTCTGCCGGTTCTCAACCGGTTGATAGGCAGCGAAAGGATGCTTCACAAGATCCCATTGATGTGACATGTTGCCCCCGTAAGAAGTGTGTTGCCGTCGAATTCAATAATGCAAATTGTATGAATCGATGCGTAGGGTTCCTTCTTCCATTTGGGAGTCCCATAGATTGTGGCTGAATTGCCGACAGATACCCGCGATGAGGACACCTCTCCCACAGAAAAATTAAGCTGACCTATACAGCCATCGTCGGCCGCGATTCCCATGTCCTCGGTCAAGGCCTCATGAGGTAAATAGCGCACTATAGTCGCCATGCGCGGACACCTGGAAACCCGCATGCGCATACACAATGGACAGTCGACTTTTTGTGGCGCATATCCGTGCTGGCTGCTTGGGATGTCATTCAGCTGACCATGGCTTTGCGATTTGTGAAAAGGGTGGAGGCGTCACGCTGCAGTTCAATGGATCAAATCTCGTCCAGGCCGATCAACCTATCGTAATCGTAATCGGAACTGCTTGGGGTAGCAAAGATATCAAAATGAAACTCGACAACTCCTCGCTTGTCAGTGTGCAAACCAAACATGCATTGAAATGTCTCGAATATTCTGAATGGATGTCGAGTATGTGGCGTAATCCAAACATTTCACCCAGTTTTTGCCTCCTCTTCACTCTTCAACGTGCTGTCTTCGTGCAATTTTGAGAAGGTGGAACTGTCCCGAATAGGATTAGAATTTGAACGTAATTTTTTAAACAATGACTTCCGGTGCCAGCTGATGCGCACTCCATAGCATTTCCCTTCCACAAACTCTGGCACCTATAGACTTGTCCCGTAGGAAGGCTCGTTAGCCTCGGTTGGGAGCTGATCTTGGATTGGACACATCGGCACGAACGCGCTAAATAGTACCATTTTCACAACATCAACTCCCTTTATTAAGGGATCTTGTGTAGCATTGATGGCCCTAATCGTCTTGGAGGGGGTTTTGCACTTTCGCTGGTTCCTTTTGCTGGTTCATGTTAACTCGCATTTTAGGTCAGACCTGTAAACTTTCGTAAAGCTGCGAAATTGTTCGAGTGATCCGTTTTGGTAACAGGAATTCACAGGTCTCCATAAGATGGCTTGTAAGGTGGTCCATATGAGCTAAGCTGAGTATGCCGATGCCCCCACCAAGCCGGACTGCGCCGCATTGCTCAGTAAAATTTTAGCTGAGAAAATAGCGATCAAAGTGAAATGAGTCTCAATTCAGTGTCAGAAATGAGGTATTGAATACCCAGAAAAATTAGTCTATACTATCGGCATTGTATGAGGCAGGGATAGCCGAGTGGTTAAGAGTGTAGACTCATAATCTCACTCTGAGCCACGAGTTCGATCCCTGCCGAGGCACAAACCTGCCTTGCAAAAATTGCAAAAATGGGGACGATACCAGCGTCAGGCCCAGGCATTGTATGTAGTGAACTGCGCAGATGTGCCATATGTTTAACTAACAACTATAGACCTTCAGCATTTCTAGGGGGAGGGTCCTCTAGAAACTAGTTTTACGCTTATGAGAACCTCTCCAGGTATCATAACTCCGTCGACGGTTCCTTTCGAAGTTATATGGACTATCTGGACATCGAAGCGGTCGTAAACTAGCTATTCAATAGGAACTTCTTCATCAAACTACGGTTAGGTAAAGTAGGGTAAGTGGGTTAAATGTCCTATTAATTTTAAAGCGACACACTAGATGACTCTCGTTAGAGGAGGCATGGGAATTTCTATCACATTTCTCAAGGTTAACTTAG